>JARVGW010000682.1:12274322-12335340 GCA_031762495.1 Anablepsoides rubrolineatus | reverse complement strand
CCTCTCTCATCTTTTTAAGTGGGAGAACTTGCACAATTGGTGACTGACTAAATACTTATTTTCCCCACTGTATGTGTACAGTCTTTGTGCCAGCATACTTTAACCTTTCAATTGTTTATTCATTTTATTTTATTATTTTATTTCAGGCAGATAACTGTTTTTGTTTTGTCACTATGCATTCTTGTCTTTTAACATCACTATTTGTATCTGTTTCAAAACTCGTCTGGATTTAATACTCCTGCTTTCTGCACTTAAGTTTTATTTTATTTTTTATTGCTTCAGCTGGTGGCCATGTCTCCAGATGGTCAGTCAGGTGCAACATCTACATAAGTCTTAAAGAGCCAATATTTTTTTTCTCAGCCATATAGTTAAATTCTATAAAAAAAAGTGACTATATCACATTCAGTTGTTATTAAAATGCTGTTTATATGTATAAATTAAAAATAAATTTGACTTTGCATCATAACCTTTTATAAACAACTTGAAATTGGCCTCTGTCTCTTTAAAAACCTCCTCACGTCCATTTCTGCACTTAATCACAGCAGCTTCATGCCGTTTACAACCGGTCTTAGGAACGTATTTCTGAATGTTGGAATTCATCATCTTTTAGTGATAATTTAGTTTTTAGTCCTCTGTTAAATTACCTTATGTTCAGAAAGTTATCATTAGTTATCATTCGCACAAATATATATAATTTTTTTTTTGTTGGAAGGTTACTTTCTAAAAATTAAATCAAACCATTTCTTAAGAACCGTGTCATCTGAAAACCCATTTCCTCAGACATTTTTTAATCCGAAAAGGACTGGAGTGAAAAATGACATTACAAGCTCAACAGATGCACGGTTTCACCAGGTATTTGTGTGCTAGTTGTTGCTGCCGATAGCCTGCAGGAGTTGCAAGGGAGGTGTGCTCTGTGATGCGGAAGCTCAGCTTGGAGACACAGCCCAGAGGAGGAGCCTAAAAGGCGGTTCTAGAGCCAACCAGACGTTTTTTTGTTTTCCTGAATTACTGCCACAGACTTTACAGGATTTCTCAAACATGCATTAATGAGTCAAAGCAAGACTCTGGGTATGTTTTTGATGAGGAGATAACGTTATAGCATGATATAAAGCTGATAAAGTTGATTTTACATGATAGTGCCCTTTAAAAAAAAATCATGACAAAACATATTTGCACAATTTGGATATGAGAGATGAAACAACTGAGATGTTGGTCTACTGTTCAAAAAGCACTTTATAAATTATGCTAACATAATAACTATATGTATACATTTTACAGTTCTCTTTATTAGAAATAAAATTCAATCTGTGGTTACTGTCGTATTAAATGTTTAAGACATGTAAGTGGCACTCACTGTAGCAATACAACAGCTGAAATATTAATTTCACCCTGGGCCATGCATTGTTAGGGCTACTAAAATTTTAAGTACTCGCTAAGTACAGACATCAATTTTGCAGTAGTTGAGAGGGGGAACAGCTCTGATTTTATGACGCAGTTGCTGACTTGCATCTCTGTACATACTTGCTTAACATGAAGTTGACGTAATATTCTGTGCTGTGTTGAGTAATCCCTGGTTGTTACCCGGCTCAGTGCCTCAATGGGATTTCTCAAATAAAGGAGAACCTGGCACATGTAAAATAACCACGCTGTCAGTCTGATGGAACCACTTAGTGGCTGAAACACAAAACACGATTGCCGATTTGTCGTCAGAGCTTTGTTGGCAGCTGTACTGTTGATAATTTCTGTCAAGAACTTGTGAAATTAAGATGTTTCAAAAGCCCATTCGATTTTTCTTCATTCAGAACTAAATCTGCCATTAATCCATGAAGAATAAAGATACTGTGTTGAACAGGGAATACATTTGATGATTAATTTTTCTTTTAGGCTTTGAAAACACTTTTAACAACTCTATTCTTAAAACAAATTAAAGTTTTCTCTATTATTGATGACAGTGATGCAACATATTTTCCTGGCACTGAATCAAAGCGCTGCATGTGGCATCAGTCTGTTCTCATGAGCTCTCAGACCTTTTTCATGCAAACTGTTTCTACTGTCTGCTTGTTATGGTGTCTGCTAAACAGCACCCTTTACAACAGTTTGTTGTCTGTCTCTTCCATCTTTTATTACCTTCTTACCTGTCTCCTGGGCACTTCTTTGCCCACCCACAGACCCCTTGAGGAACATAATCGGATGGGCCGTCCTGATGTAGCAGCGGGCCTGGACTTCTTCCAGCAACAACTGCCCCACAGTCTGTGTAATGAAGGCAGCAGGGGGGCCTTCTAACTGCCTACTTGGGTTACACTTTATCATCAATGCCCAAGGTTCTCTAATTAAGACACCGTCTTGGCCCTGCAGATTATCTAGCAGCTGGATCATTAGCATGCAGGGTCAAATGACATCAAATGTGCATCTGTGAATCAGGCAGAGTGCTTTTCATCAACCCTCGTCTTAATCTCATCACCTCCAGACACCTCTTTGCTTTTTCTCTGCTCGCTCCATTCACACTCACTACTTGGTAGAACAGATTTTTGCCTTTGTTCAATGCTTTCTGATTTATTATATAGTAGTGCTGTCCTAAACGATTATTTTTCTCTTGATTAATCTAACGATTATTTTTACGATTATTCGATTAGTCTAACAACTAATTTTATTGATTCATTAACGATTAGTTTTTGTTGGTCGATTACTATAAAGACTCACTGTTGTTGTTCAGTTTGTTGACACAATAAAAGGCAAAGATTTTTACAGAAAGGATTTTGGATCTTGATGCATATATGTGCATTTTGTTTCTAAACAAAGTTTATATGTCTGTTAATTTGCCCTTACTCAGTCAATTTTATCTACCAAGCTGTTTTAAGGAAGTTTTTACTTCTCTCTCAAAAAAAAAAAACAATACTCTACATGTTTTTAGCTACAGCTTAGTAAAAATATGAAATGTATTATAAACCAGCAGTCTTTTAAAACATGCTGATTATAGACAAGATGCAATGACCCGCATCCAGCTCTCTGTCAGATGAATTCACACCGACCAACGCTGCCGTTCTTTTATCAGTGGATTTGTGAACCTCAACTGGGATTTTAAAGGAAGTTTTATGACAAATGAGTTTTGCCATTAATGATCTTCTGCTTTCAAATGTGGTATTTTCCCTTCTCTGAACTCAGTTTAATTTTGCAAAAAGCTGCCATCATCTGCTTTGCTTGTCTACACTGATAGAAGATCTTGAATTGGTTACTGGGCACTTGCAGGCTCCTGCTGTGAGAGATCAATTGAAAAGAACTACCATAAGCCGCTTCTGTCTGACTGCTGCCAAAAGATTTTGCCTCATTTGTGAATTTCTGTTTTATTCCTGTGGCATCTTCTATGGAGATCAGAAGTCCTTCGAATAATTATTTTTTATTTACAAATTCCTTTTGCAGTTTGCTTCTTTGCTGATAACATGGTGTTTAAAATTTAAGTAAATAAAATAAATGTAAAGTAAAATGAAAGTAAAATACAATTATTTGATTATATTTTTAAGTATATATGTTTGTGTGTAAGGTGTTTACTTTGCAGCTATAATGAGTTAAAACCATCGTTATTCAAGATACACAGAACACATGGTATTTAATGCCTGGAATAAGATTTGTAATGCATACTTGATGTTGTGGACATGGAAAAGAATCAAAACTGACAACAAGAGGAATAAATTTAAAGCAAATTGTTTTGATTTGCATGATGGACGTGTGATCAAGAGCTTTGCGCAGATACCAGCAATTATCTACCCATCTTCTATGTACACACTGTTAGTAGCAGACAATGTAGCAAGCATAAAAGTGGAGAGATGGCTATGGTTGCTTTCAAGATTGATAGATTGTGTAATCCTAGATCTTAAGACCAAGCATGGCCAAAAGTCAAATAAGAAACTGTTGGCTGTGAGTTGTCATTCTTGCCTAACAGCACAGTTCTCTGGAGTTACCTCACAGTTACTTGCTGACGCTGAATATGACATCATTGACAAAGTCGTTGTCAGGTTACAAAACATAGCAACCCAGTGCATTCTTGGCATTTTTGGAAATTTCTTTAATTAGAGGTTTTTCCTCACTAAATTAAAACAAACTGAAAATCATAGCGTATGATTCAGTTCAAATTTGCAATGCATTGAAAGAATTTAATGTGTTGCATAGTAATAGCTGGGTTGAATTACAACTTGCACACAACTATTTAAAATATTTCTTATTTGACCTGTGGAATGCTATCAAGAATGTTTTCATTCCCTACGCACTCAGGTTCACACATGCTCTAACAGGCACACTCGGTAACAAACACAGACCCACACGCACGCACGCACTGTGAGCATGCTTAGTCAGGAACAACAATCCCACAACTTTATGGGGATTCCACAATCTCAGGACTGTTCTCCCTTCCTTCAGATAGCCTGAAGTGTCATACAACTTTTTAAACCCCCATACATTCTTGTATTCTCCTGTGTTTGTAACTTTTGGCCTTTCTACAAGACTCGTCTATTTTAAGACTGGGGTGGCAGTCTGCCGAGAGGGACAGTGAGACAGGTTGTTGCTGGCTGTGTTCTGCACAACATAGCTGACACACATATCACAGAGGACAGTTTGCAAGATGACTTTAGCTGGCTTGTTTGCGACAGAAGCTCCATTTAACCGAGGCAAAGCAAGCAAGCAAACAGTGCAGCAGGGGAGAAAGTAGACGGGGTTTACTCACTTCAAGAGTGTCGGAATTCCTCCAGAGCCATTCCCCCATTTGGCTGGCAGTTGTGAAAACAATTGCCTGGCATTTACTTTCTCTGTGCAGATGGAGTCCCAGCTATGAGTCAGCTTTGAGAGCAGCAAGTGGTGGAGAAAGTGGTGGGCTTGTGATCTCTTTCACAGAATATAAAGATACTTCATAAAGACATTTGGTTAATGTTGTGGAAACTTGACAAAACTGTTTTATGATTTTTTTCTTTATCTGCAATATTGTCTAGAGATTAATTTTTGAAACAAAAGCAAATATAGTGTGAAAAATCTTCTGGACTAAGAAAAGCATGTCTCTCTCTCATTTCTTTAGACACCCAGAAGACGCGATGCTAAGGTCCTGAGCTAAAGGAGTTTCTTCCCCACATTTGTCTGTTTCCATATCTGGAGCACTTTCAGTCAGTCATCAGGCACCATCTCTAGCTACCACTTCCACCTACCCCATTCTTACCCCATTTTTACCTGCCCAGCCTGCCGTCACCATGACGTCGGAGCTGGAGAGCAGCCTGACCTCCATGGATTGGCTTCCTCAACTGACCATGCAGGCAGCCATCCGTAAAACTGATGCTCAGAATGCCCATGGGCCCGGCATGGGCAAGAAGAACACCCTTCTAGATCACAACACCACATTGGATCAGGAAGAGGTGCAGCAGCACAAGGACGGCAAGCCTCCTTACAGCTACGCCAGCCTCATCACGTTTGCTATCAACAGCTCGCCAAAGAAGAAGATGACATTGAGTGAAATCTACCAGTGGATCTGCGATAACTTTCCTTATTATAGGGAGGCGGGCAGTGGCTGGAAGGTAAGGAAAAAAACAAATCTGTGCTAGTATTTATGCAGATAAATGTTTTTCTCGTTCATTCAAATGAAGTGTGGTAATGATTAGAGGTTGTAGTTGGTCTTTTAAAGAATGTGCAGGGTTACATGCTTATGGATTACAGTGATATTGACCCTTTGCACGTGACATCACTCACCCCAAAAGACAGCCCACTTCGCCATGACGGACGTCAAAAACAATCTGTGTTAGCGTAAACTCCAGTACAGCTACCAGTCAAAACAACATACATTAGGTGGACAGTGGGTCCTCACAATAAACTAAAACAAACCCCCACACACACTCACTCTTACACACACAACCCTCCAAGCAAAACGTCTATATTAGTCACACATGATCTGACTGAGGGCGCTGAGAAGCGGACTGTCGATTGGCTGAGGGAAATGCCAGAACACGGCCCGGAGATAAGATCACCTGCAGCAGAGAGGAGCAGGGAGGAGGAGGGGACGATGTGGACAACTTACAAGTGGCAGAGCGGCTTATTTATTTATTGGGTTTTTTTTGTTTGTTTGTTTTGCTTTTTTTTTACATGTCCTACAGTCTCTGAGACATAAAATAAATTTGAAGATGGGTTTTTGTAAAACACTCCAGTGTCTCGACTGACCTGAACACCTTGGAATCTCCCTAGAAGAGTGGAGGGGGCTGGGGACAGAGAGGTCTGGGCTTCCCTGCTCAAGCTGCTGCGACCTGACTCCAGATAAAGCAGGAGGATGGATGTTTGGGGAAAAAAAATCATCCGTCAGATATGTCCACAATAAGGGGAAATCCGTGTAATTTACTGACAGTTCGTTTTTGACATGTATGGAGGGTTGATGTTTGAATCTGTTAATAAACAGACCTGAACTTTAACAAATGTTTTGCCTAGCTTATATTCTGAAAGAGTTTTCATCGACATTTTTTTAAACGCGCTTCACGTTGTTATCATTTAATAGGAGTTTGTGCTGTTAGAAACACTACAACAGTTTCTGAGAGCTAATATTGAGCAGGTTACAGCCAACCTGCTGCTGCCTGCAGCTCCTGTGGTTCCGATCCACTGACACCACATGAGCATGTGAGCTCATGCCGTGAGGAGAGCCGTCCTCATGTAGGACAGATCTGCGAAGGATCAGGACGGTTAAAAACATGTTTTTTTTTCCTTTTTTTCATTTTTACAGATGACAGAAATCAATCTCGCTGACAGCATACATGTCTAGTTGTACAGATTGTCCATAAATTACACACATTTCCTCCATTTTGCAGATGGACGTAGCTCTAAGTAGTCTCCCGTTTTTTTTTTAACTAAGCTTCAAAATTATTTTACGTGTCAGAGCCTGTAGGATGTGAATACATAAATAATAAATACAATTAAATAACCAACTCAATCGGATTTTTGAGGATCAAGATGCAGTTAACGTCCGAAGTGGTTGACGTGTGTGACTTTACTGGTTAGCTAACCATTAAATACATGAGCCTGACTAGGTCTACTACTTCCACAAATTAGCTCAACTTCAACAAGTAGGCTACAAGCCACGGCAAAAACTAAAAAAACAACTTAGAAAAACAATCGCAGCCATTCTGTTCAATGCACCGCTCCCTCACTTCTGATGTCCGTTATGGTGTTCCCACGTGACTTTGTGTCGTAGGTGCAAAGGGTCAATAGGGTCTTGAAGACTTTGCAAGAAGATCCAAACACTGAGGGCTCGTTCATATTTGTTGTCGGCAAACTATGCAATCTGTTTCAAGTGATTTGATTCCAAATGGTCCACTCTAATGCTTCTGTTCATAGGGCTGTCGGTGAGTTTTCTGTAAAAACTAAAATACATTTAAACATCTGATCTATATTATATTTTCATCAACAGTCACGAGCCATTTAAATCTCAGTTTTGTTATCTTGTTTAGCTTAATTACCTAACAGATGCATAATAATAATAATAAAAAAGAAAAATGATTACTGACTTCACAGAACTTACTCAGGGCAAAGACTAGATTTTAACCTGTAAGAAGACACCACAATAAACAATGATATGACACTATCAGCTGTTTTACATGGCGTCACTGTGGCCATAACCTTAGCTCTGTGTTTGATTAGGTGAATATGACATGACATAATGCTGTTATTATGCTGTTCCTTTTTTTTAACACAAAGGCCTAGGCACAGATGAATGAATAGTTAAAACAAGTTTGAGTGATTTTTATTTTCTTTTTTTTTATTTGGTAAAAAATAATTAAATGTTTTTTTATATTCAAAGATAAATTATTTAGCCTTTCAGTTGTTCCGTTTATTATTATTTTTGAACTGTGGAAGTTCTCTGTTCTCTGAGGTGAGCTTTTAAGAATAAATGTATGAGTTCAAATTTAGATTCTCTAACTTAAATTCTTATTTTATTGGTCCTGGGCATCTCAAACATAGTGCATTTTTTCTGGTTATCGCCATTGTCACATCCTAGAAAGCTTAGAGAGAAACTATGAGTGTGCCAAATCACACTAAGTGCCTTGCTCCTCTGAATGAAAAATGCCGCAGCCCTGAGAGAACCATATGAAGTGTAAAACCCTGGATTAATATTCAGACAAGTGGCCCCTATCTGCACGAACACAGACTAAATAGCCCATTCATGGGTGGTATTATTCATTGCAGATGCTTTGATAGGAGAAGGCCATTATGCAGAAGGAGAAAGCCAGTGCTGTGTCATCATCTCAAGGAGCCCATGATATACCGAGATGAAGCTATGCTGATTGCCTTTTAAAGGGCCCAGATGGAAATTGATATTAGAATGAGTTTTCCAATCAGTCGACGTTTATTGGAAATAGAATCTTAGGCACTGCTTTATTGCAGTCAGACAAGATGTATGAAGCCCATTTCCTTGGGCGACAAGATCTGGTGTGTGCCCAGGCTGCATGGAGGTAGATGCGTGTGTGTGAATGTGTGTGTGTGTGTACGCGTGTAGGTGAGGGTGAGATGAGAAATCATGTGTTATTATAAATGGATTGATTTTAGCTTTTGTGGAAAGGCCTTTTGTAAGGAAATTAATTGTTTCATTTTGCAACCACTGTTTCCTCTTTTACCTTCATCATTACTTATTTAGTTGTCAGTAACACTGCAGCACATGTGCTGTCTTGATTTGAGTTACAGGCACACTTGTTTCAGCTCTGTTTTGTGTATCGGCTATCTTTGTGTGCAGTGCACTGCTAAATTCAGTGCCAAATAATGTTCTATAGACCTTGGTGCAATGTTGCCAGATTATTTTTAACTGTAGTTGAGATTAGCAAATTCTATGGCATTTTTTTGTCAAACTTGAAAAGCAAAATGTAACCTTTTTATCAAAGTGCAATAATGAGGAAAAAGTTCAAGGATGCGGCTTGAAGTGGACAAAGGTAAAAGGAAACTAGCATTGACACTTTATTACTCATAAATCTGAGGGTGTGATTGAGTAGCCAAACTTTTATACACTAGATAGCAATAAAAAGGAAGCTGACATGCATGCAGTTTTTATACATCTTGTTTTTAAGAAGGTGACGTCAGTGGGAAGTTAAACCGATGCTTGCGGCAGAGACACTTTGCTCAACCAACTTAGGCCACATTCACACTGCAGGTCTTAATGCTCAATATTTCAATATTTATTGTATTGGCATAGTCGTTCACATTATAGTTTTAATGCAATGGCCAACAGACTACAGTGTGAACAGCCCACAGGCCTGAAGCAAGCCACGTTTACAGAAGTAAATATGAACGCTACAAATGTTAGCTTGTGTGTTTCAAATCTGAAATTGTTGAGAAATCAGAATGACTAAATTATCCGCCATGTTTGTTTTGCCAAATGTTTTTGATTTTTGCCCACTCAGGTATGAAAGTGACAAACTGAAAGTAGAAGCAAAATCAAATATTGATCCCATCTTGCTAGTATCAATACAATTCGACACGTTGGTATACCACTGTTAGTATCATATGTTGGTGTAAATTCTGTGTCATCTGGGGCATGAAAAACCTGGAAAGTTGAAATAAAGATGAAGCAACTGGACTTCTGTAGCAGAGGAGGTGCAGCGGTCGAAACTGTAAACTGCATGACATTGATATCGATACCATCAATGTCTGGATTAGGGATCCACCAATTGCAGTTTTCTGGGTCGATCACCTATCTTTAAAAAGTCTGACCCACCAATTCCGATTTTGTCTGATACCATTTTTTAAGTGACACTGTCAGGTGTCAAAATACATCTTCATTGTTCCATTCTTATCTTGTTGAAAAACATTGAACAATAAACTCAAATCAATACAAACTTGTTTAACTTGACATTAGGTCGTGCTCAAAGGAGAGCAATAGGGGACAGTGGCAGATTTTCAGACCTTTTGTGGACGTAGATGAAAAGCCAATCTTTTTCACTGATTTTATTCAAGTATCGGCCAATATCCCAAAATTAAGGAAATATGTGCCGATTAATTGGCGCACTTCTAATCTGGATAGATTCGTATGCCGTGACTTCAATGATGTAAAAGTTGGACAATGTGAATGTGACATGACCACCCAGGGGAAAAATAAATAAATAAATAATTAGGATTTTGCCCGCAGTGTGAATGGAGCATTAGTTAAAGTTTCTCTGTAGATTCAACACAGTAGAAGAAGCTCTATTAATTAATAGTATTTAAATAAGAAGACCCATAAAATACTTGGAGGTTTGGTAATGAGATAACATGAGATAGCATAAAATTTGCAATGAGACAGTCATATATCAAATAAAATTATTCAAATTAGCTTTATGAAGGGTTGTTTTTAAATCTTAAACATAAAATAATATTTGCATCCCAATTTATCAAGGCCTTATGTTTTGTTAAATTTAGAGACTCCTTTTATATTCTCTTGTAAGTATAGGTTGTTGAAAGGAACAGGTTCTTTTCAGTGTCGGGTATAATATAGATTGACGTAACTGTAATGACATTTTTAAGTGTAGGTAGTAAAATTAGTCAGTGTTGGTGGAGATTGACGCTCTTCAACCACTTTCTAGTTTAGTAATAGCTTGCACAGATCATCATATTCTGTGGGTTGCAACAGTAGAAATACCCTTACATAAAAAGTGTGAAAAGCCACATCACTCTAACCAGGATGCTGTACAGCTCAGGAAACTGAAAAAAAGCGGTTTGGAGCTGCACTCGCGGGCAATAGCCTGCGTCACATTTTTTTTTTCCTCCCAATTCTTGTTAATAGCGTGTTTTCCCTGTCAGAGTTTTTTTCTGAGAAATAAAATGAAAGTCTCCGAAAATATTTTTATACAAGGTATTTGAATAAAATCTATTGAGCGTTTCCATGCTTGAAGCTTTTGAATGAGGTCCAGTAGCTTTAGGTGTGTTCCCAAAGTTTTTGTGCTTTGAGATTTTTTTACATCCCAATAGACAATGGTTTTATCTGCTTCTGCAAAAGCTTGGGGGGAAGTCGTCTAGAAGTTACTTAGAGCTTGGACATTTCTGAAGATTAGCACCAAAATTATATAGTATTTTTTTAATGCAGGCAGTATTGCCAGTTTTTTGCAATGAATCCACCTATAGTCTGAGTACACATTAATGTCTGTGTAATTAGTTGAAAGCAAGCCTGCTGAGGTGAGGTGAATGTAGGTCGAATGTAGTCATCGCTCTTCTGTTCCCCTGGAGATGTCAGTCCCTGCAATTTGAGACTCAGCACACGCATACGTCTGCTCTGTATGATAATGCAAGCTGTGTCTGAGATGAGACCTGGCTAATCTGGGCACTAGCAGTTCATTTAATCATCTCAGTACAACTCCATTAGCCTTAGCTTTTAAGAAATATCAATAAGTGCTGTCAATAAAAAACAGATAATTCATCAAGGTCAAAAAATGTGAGCGCTGTCTTCAAGAGTCGACGATATGTGCTCGGCATCTATGAGCAAGCAATTAGTTGGTGATTTTCCTCACACCCTCTGGCTTTCAGAGGCGCTTTTGATTCATGTTTTGCAGGTTTGTCTAAGCAGTCTTCTGCATGATTCAGCTCGAAGCTGCAGCTTCTGTGTGCTTCAGTTCCTTTCATGTAAAGCATGCCGTTTTGAAAGTCTGCCAGATTGCTAATATATATTTCACACGCTAGGGTTTCTGAACGCATTTATTCTGGAAGCATATGCTTGCAGCCATTTTCTATAATGCAATCTGGTGTGTCCTCTTTGTCACAATAAATATTTGTAGTTTCTGTAGTTTCATAGCCGTTACAGGCAACCAAAGATGACCCAGGCGACGACTCGCAGATTAAAAGTTATTCTGAGGAACATTCCTCTCCACACACTCAGAAGATCATGAATTTCTCTCCATCAGTATTTCTTAGTAAAGATCAGACTTGTAATACTTTGCAGACTTGGCTTCTAATACATGTTTGGATTTTTTTGTTGAACTTTTCCAAATATTTAACTTTTAAATTAGTTTTTGAATAAATGTAAGGGGAAGTTTTGAAATGGGTCAGTCAAATTTTTTATTATGTTCAGTCTTGCAACAATAGAGATTTTGTGAGTAATTACTGGCAAATGAGCATTTGCTCACTTTAGCTACGGTTTGTGGACAGATGGTTCATAAATGACTGGCAGACATTTGTCCTCAAAAAAGGACGGGGTATACCCTTAGCCTCTAAATGTCTTTTTTGGTAAGGGACTTATTTTACTAGTAACAGTGTTTCCCCTAACATTCTGCACTCAGGGAGAGGAGGAGGTCAACAAACTATTTGATTTTCTGTTTTACTTTTTAATAAATTTAATATTTGACGAATGAGCAGAATAAGACAAACACAAAATAGCACACTTAGTTTTGTTTTATGTGGGCTAAAAAATAAATTATGGTTTTTACATTGATTCTGTTTTTATCTATTTTCCCTTCATATTTACTGATCATGCAAGTTATTTAATGTTACACCCCCCCCCCCCCCTCAAATGAATAATAAAGTATATTCTGGGGAAACTCAGAGCTTTATATCAAAATTTGTCAATATTGTCTGAATTTGATCAGTTCAAGCTTCAACTCTGCTTTTGCTGTCAGTAAACGTGAAAAGCTTCTCATCCCGGCTGAAATAAAAAAAGTGAGAAAGTATATGCGCTTTTTTTTTTTTTTTGAGGGGGCCTGTTTTCTGTTTGGAAAATAAACTCTCAGAGGCTGACCCCCACGCTCATCTCAAACCTTCTCTCAGCTCCTTGTGGGCTCACTTCAGGTGAAGTGTGTAAATTCCCCTCTGCATTTCTTCCAGGTGAAGAATGCCAAAGAAAATCTGGAGCAATTCTCAACCAGTTTAAAAATGCTTGAAATGTTTGCTCTTGAACTTGAACTGTTGGGGAGATTGTTGCTACTGGCAGGATTTTTTTTTATTTATTTTATTTCTGTTTGCGCTTGTGTTCAGGAAAAGAAAATTAGCTGGAAGAGAATGTGGGTTATTGTTGATTGCTCAACAAACTCTGAAGTCTGCTCTGCATTTTTACAAAAGTCCAAAGCTTTTACATGATCTTGATAACAAGGAAGTATAGCTTTGGTGTATAGGTAGTTGAGTGTGCAGAGATGGGGCACAGAGCTGCCTTCCGCAAAGACCCTAGACCTTGCTTTGATCTCATTATAAAATGCAAATGCACTGTATCCTAAACAGATCAAAGGTTCAACTTCCCATTGGATCTGAGGCTTAATAATAGTAGCCTAGAGCAGCTTTCTATTTTGAAGAAAAAGAGATTTGGGTAGCCACTGGTCCTCCAGGACATTATTTACTCTGGAGATAATGTTCCTGCTTCTGACTGGTGACTTGCCATAGCTCAGAAAATCCTTGCTGCTTTTACTTATTTAAATAAGATTGAGCAGGTATAAGCATTTGTACCTTCTGCCTCTATCTAACACCTCAAGCTTAGGTTTGCAATATCTGAAAGTGTAAAATTACTTTGGTGCTCATACCGACACTCTGATACTTTCATCTGATCCCTCAGCCTATATCATCATTGCACTATAAAGCAAGCACTTAAATTTTAAGGACATAACACAGATGCAGATGCTTGCAGTAGTACTGACGAAGGCATAAATTTTACAATATTTTATTTTTCTCTCTTCCAGTTCCTAATATCAAATTGATTCTCATATTCTCTTTTCTAGTTCAGTCTCAATTTAATTTGAGCCAAAGTTCAACTTGGAGTTAATAGATTTCATAGCTGTATTTTTAGAGGGTTTTGTCTGAGCCTGAATTCCTTCTTTGTTGTAGCGACACCAAAAGTGGCTGCATTCTGGCCCGACACTCACTTTTTCAGTTTGTGGGAGAGGTAATGATTCACTCGCCTGCTAGTTTGATCCTGCTGTGAGGCGGGTTCCCATGTCAGGAAGTTCCAGCCTGGCCAACCGCCCACCAGCCTCACCTTGCACCCGCCTACTGGCACCCCACCGCTCACGCTCTGGCCCTTAGAGTGGGCGGGGAGAGCAAGCTGGCAGGCCTTGGCATGGATACATTTTGGCAGGAGCTGCTGTCCCCACACTGAGCTGAGTGAAGTGCTGACTGCAGTGCAGTACATAAAAGACCTGAGGCTCCTATCACTTCCTCTAGTGGCCTACAGGTCCACATAGAGACGTTGGCTACAGTTCTATTTGAAACTGCGACTGTCACTTTGGCAGCTAATGGTGTGGTTTCACTGTTCATTTACTATATATAAATATATTTATATATATTTAACTTCTGTTATCATGTTTAACAGTCATTAATGCTTAACAGCTCTCTCCCATCTGTTCTTTTTGCTCATTTAGACGTGATGCAACGGCCAGTTGTAAAAGCTGCTGATCACAGTCATCAATCGATTTGGAGAACTTCCTTCTCTGTGATAATTATTTCTGTTCAAATCGATACAGAGACAATATGTGTGTCTTTGCCCCCCCCCCCCCCCCCACCCTTTACTTTCTAGAAATCATTTATAGTGCAGATAATGCAAATGTGCATTTTTTTCATAGCTTCAGGCTTTTGTAGAGCAACACATTTAAACAATTTTGTATGGTTTAAATTTGCTCTTTAGTCATTAATAACAGGGCAAATTGAGGAGCCCTGGCTGTGGAATCTTTCTCAGTATTGAGGCAATAAAATATTGGCTTATATGGATTTATTAGAGGTTTGGATGTTAAAGTTGTTGATCTGTCTGACATTTACACATGACTGACATTAACAAGGAATGCAAGATTCTTTGATTTTAGGGATGGGCATTTTAATCAAAAACACTCTGTTTTTTCTTAAAAAATTCAAAAGTCCTATTTCCAAAAAATAATTGTGTATGCACAGTTGATTTAAAATTTACTTACCTAAAGTTGAGTAAAACTGTGTGGCAAGTGTTCTGTCGAAA
This sequence comes from Anablepsoides rubrolineatus, assembly GCA_031762495.1. Taxonomy (NCBI): domain Eukaryota; kingdom Metazoa; phylum Chordata; class Actinopteri; order Cyprinodontiformes; family Rivulidae; genus Anablepsoides; species Anablepsoides rubrolineatus. The sequence goes on along the minus strand of JARVGW010000682.1, from coordinate 12,320,450 downwards.
ATAAGCACCCAGACTGAAAGGCAACATTAGGAAACAACTCTGTGAATCACTATGGTGCCTGTTGTTACCAAAAAATAAAAAAAGCATTTTTAAGCCCATATAAGGGCTGCATAGATAGACACATTAATCCTTTGAATTCTCCCATTTTAACTAAAATTTTAAGGTTTGAAAATGACTGTCTATACTTGTTTAATAATGAGGAAAGTGTTTACTATTATTAGAGATGTTGATTAGATCAAACACTTGAATAAGCAGTGCCCTTTTCTGTCATGGATTTAAAGTGCAGTTTGGCTTGAAATCACAGATATTGTTATGAGCGAAACACTTTTTGAAGTAATGGAGAAAAAAAAATTCTCTTAAAAAAAGCTTTTTTAGAGACTTGAAGAAAATCTGAACTTATCAGTTCGTGGTTACAAAGGTTGAAAGACCAACACTTTCTTGTGATTTTTACTTGGTTTGTCTTGTGACTGAATTTTTTTTTTTTTTTCAAAAATCATTTTTCCACTTGGTTATTTGTCATATTGTGTACTGTAAAATATTTAACTTAAGGTAAGACTTAGGGTTACAAAAAATACTTTGACAGCATTGTTATGTGGTCCATTATTCACTTTTTAAATAAGTATTGTTTTATCTGGTAAAGTGTTGGAGTTACTCAAAATTATATTAGTAAATAGTATAATAAATCACAAGTACTAATGAATAATTTTATTTCATATTAAAATTGTCGTTTTCAAATTAAACTTTGATAACACCAAAAGTATAGTCTTTTGTTCTTTTAAAGAGCAGATATATCTATTTTATTTAATCACAGCTGATCATGGTGTTCTGTAGTTTTAAAGGCAAAAAAATAGCACTATTTAAAATGAACACTTTAATCGATGTTTTTAAAATGCTAAGTAGCTTATATCTGCAGTCCTCTGGTGCAAATAGAACACAGTATAATAATTTAAGGCTGTTTATTTAACTCAACCTTTATTTGTCAGAAATATTAGTTTAGGGATTCGAGTGAAATCAGATCTTTTCCTCCAGAAAACTAATAATACAAAGGCAGTGTTAGATTGGAAAAAAAATATAGACGTGTATTAACTTTCTATTTGATGTTGCTTGACCTTTTGTTTTCATTCTAATCACAGATGGTTCCTTGTATGCACTGGGTTTTACCCTGACAGGTAGGACTAGTTAGGCAGGAGATGCATGGATTATATCTGCTCGCTGTAATTAACAGCAGTTTATGGAATCTTCCTTTTAGCACTGCTTTTGCTCTGGTAAAATCATCTAAGCTGATTTGGAGATGGAGCCTGAACACAGAATACATAGTAACATTTCTACACTCCTCTTTGTGTGTTTGTGTAACTTATTTTTGTAACTCTTCTTTTCTTAAAATGTAATTAATAATATTCATAATTACAGAAGCCTGCTCTCCCCAAAGAACAGTTACCTCATGTGAAGCTTGCAGCTAATTGATCTGACAGCACTGTGGCTCACACACAGCATTTCCTTTTTGGAAATGAAAGAGAGGAGCTGCAGGACTAATTAGCAGAGGCTGGAGAAGGATCATTTTAAACAAGACTATAGCAACTTAAGACTGCTGATGTGGTCAAAGGTGTGTAAGCCCTCCTGTTTCAGCCCATCCGATGAATATCCACTAGGAGCTACTGAGATCTAGCCCCTATTGTCTGACTTTTTTCTGTGGGTCATTTGTATCTGATGGGAATTTTAAAATGAGCAGACTGGCCCAGATGATTGGCATGTTGATGAAATCTGCATGGCAAGTAATTATCATGGAATAGATCTGGCCAACATTGTATAATTTCTTTCTTTTTCTTCTTCTAATTTTTAACCACCCTCTTCTTCTCACTGGCAATTATTTAAAACCGCCACCTTCATTGCAAGACTCCCACAGCTAATAGTTTCACAGTGCTCTCTGTAACCCATGGCTCTTTCTTTCAAAGGAAGAAATGCAGTTTTATTTATTTATCCATCCATCCATCCATCTTCTGTAGCTGTGCAGACTGGTATCTCCAGTAGCTTTTTGATAAAGATGTCACTTTGGGGGAAAAAATGTGTCAGAAAATGGTTTTTGTTCTCTGCTTTGTCAGTGAACCAGGATGGCTGTCTCGTTTCCCAGAGCGATATTTGATCACCCTGCTGGTGCATCCTTAGTGGGGTCAGCAGTCTGTGAGGGGGTGGGAAGGGAGACAGTGACACAACTGTGGCAGCCGAGTGGAATTAGTGATGGATGGCATGCCAGACTAGGCCACGCTGCCTTCTCAGGCGCCTGTATTGACAGGCGCATCTCTCGAATCTCGCCGTCCGGATCAGCAGGGCTAATCCCAGGTCATAGTAGCCACGAATGTGATATGTGAATATCGCTCCTGTAATTGCTCATTTGTCAACGTCACATCTCAAAAAGAGCAGGATTCTGCAGCTACACTGAAGAGCAAAACTTTCTGTCCGAAGAAACCAGTGACTTTTTTTAAAAAGAAACTGTTCACAAGCTCATTTCATTCCGATCCTGTTCCTTTAAATACCACAACTTTTTCTGTATTAACAACTCAAATCATGTCAAGGTTTGACTTTTCTTTTAGGTCATGAAAAGTAAAAGCAACTTTAATTTTACTACAGATTGTTTAGCCTTTTTTTCTAATAGTATGTAAATTGTTTTGCAACCGAGTGTCTATTCATGCGTTTATTCACAGTGATTATAATCCAAGTCCTGGCTCTAAGCCCTTCAGCGTGTGCTCCACCAGCCACAAGGCCACAGCCTCTCCTCACCAGTTAATTGCATCTGAATTAGTCCATTAATGTGACCATGTAGAGGGATGAAAGGGCACACAGAGGTGTCTGGCCTCTTTTGACCACTGCAATGTATTATTAATGGGTCAGCAAGTCTGGTAGCTCCGCATTAACTTGACTAATGGACTTTAGGGTGGGTTTGTGATTCTCTTTCAGGAAATCAAATCTAATACATATTAGAGTGAACAAAAAAAAAGAAGCTTTTTTCAGTTTCTGTGCTCCTCGGTGCCAGAACATCTTTTCACATTGCCAGAACATTTTTTTGAATGTGTGATATCAACAAAGCTTTAAAGCATTTTCCTTATTGCATTTTTTTTTTACTCAGATAAACTGATTACAATTTCGGGTCGAAACTTCTTGATCTCAGAAAACAAGTATTTAGCTTTCACTCAAAAATTCATCAAAGAACAGGATGTGATTTTTTTGAGTAATTAATATTTCTACTTTTGGCAATGAGAAACTTACATAGTCTAATATAAAAAAAACTGTTGGCACACTTTGAAACTGCAGTTATTATATTAATAATTTTGTGATGGTTTTAAAAATGTGCGTGAATCTTTTGTAATTAAAGTTTTTAATAGCCTAATTTTATTTCTTGTTTTTTTTTGTTTTATTTATTTGAAGTTAGGCTGGTCACTTCAAAGTTTTATGGGTTCATATGAAAAATATTTTTTGATATTTAATCAGCCTTAAATGTTTAAATATTAAATTTTACCCTGCAACACATTAAAAATTGGCAAGTGTGATGATTCAGATGAATCCTCCTTGAATTGGTTTTTTTTTTAATTTGCATGTAGAAAGGGAAAATCTGAATGAGGTAAATAGAGCAAAGCCTTTATGTCAAACCAGGCTGCTGCACTCATAAGCTGTTTGGTTTTTCTTTTGTGACCTATTTTTCAAATAATTATATTGCAGTGATACTAAGAGTGAGTTACCTGACAACAATAATCTGAAAATAAAAATAAAACACTTCTTCTTGAATGTCATCTTTGACTGCCAAGGGATAAACTGTCTTTTTTTTACAGCTTTAAATAAACTGACAGCATCAAGCAAATTTAGAGCCATTTTTTAAATTCATTTATTTTACTTCATATTTTACTGTTTTATATATTTACACACTGATGGTTATGTGAATATTGAGCATCTTTGTGCAGACAACCAGAAAAAATGAAAAGGTCAAAATGTCTTCTTGTGTTTTAGTCTTCAAATATATTTCATGCACAAATTTTAGATAAAGAAGCAAATACATTGAAGTGGAGAGTGCATAAGACATTTTGTTAACTTTCTTAATTTGTCTAACTCCTAAGTGGACAGTTGGCACTATCCCATCCCCATTAGCAGCTAGTCAGTTGTTCATTGTTAGTGTGTACTGTGTGGCTGCTGTAAGCTATCGTCAGAGGATAGCATCAGAGGCTCCTCTTCTGCCTGATAATTAAGTGGCGTACTGACAAACGGTTTTCATCAGATTCCTCATGTGGAACTGAGAGCATGCGAAGGCTTTCAGGGAGGATAAGCCAGAGGACGTCACTTTGCCTCCAATCTTTCATGGCCTTATGCTGCCTCTGCAGTGAAGGAGAAAGGGAGGGCAACCCAACGCCGCTCAGAAAACTAGACTCAATTTACAGCACCGAATAAAGCGGCTGTCTTTGTAGATATTGTCAGATTGTACCATACCAGTTTCCCAATTTGTCTTTTCAGTGTCAAAGCATACAATTATTTGCAGCAAGTTTTTGCCCTTTGAAAATGATTCTGCCTGATTAAAAGAAAAAACAAAAAAGAAAAAAAAAATAGGACAATAGAAAAATGGTTCAAGCCAGAACAGCTGTTCCATACCTGTTATAACAATAACATGAGAATCTCAGTCACTACACCTATACGTATTGGGTTTCTTTAATGTCTGCCTTACGATTTCTTCTTTTGCTTCATTTAGTTGCTTAAATGATTGTTCTAAGAAGCGAAAATTAAGATTTGAATAATACATTAACATTTATCCGGTAGCAGTTGCCAGCTGTTACTGTAGGTAGGTGGCTTCAATTTCACAATTGAGTTGTTTGTAATGATTTATATAGTGAAAAAGTACTTTTTAGTGTTTAGAGTAAGTCCCATTAAAACAGGGATTCTCTAATCATTTTTAATCCCTATATTAATTTCCTAAATTAGTAATCAGTGTTATAGTTTAAAATTTTTTGGGCATTCTTGGGCTGCTTGATCTTTTATACCTCCCGGAGCTAACTCATTTTGTTTTCACTTGGGGAAGTTGAATGCTTTTCATTTTCATGAAATAATTTTAATCTGTCAGTGTCCCAGACCTTTTTCTGTTGCCTAATCTTTAATTTAGCATTTACTGCTGTATGGTGTTCATGTCACTCAAAGCTGCCAATTTCCCAAGATGTCTGGCCTGTCATTATGTCGAAGGTCAGGGATGTTCTGCAATAATCCACTTAATGGAATCATGCTACAATTTAGCACGCTGTACCATGCAATAGTGTAGCAAGTCTAGCAACCCCAGAGGTTGTAGAAAATATTTTATTTTACTGTGTGTGGTTTCATTTTGAGAGAGAGCGAGTGGAGAAAGGCACAATTATTGTTCAACAAAAGGAGACAAAGACGGATAGCTCTCTGTGACGTCGATCAACTAGGCTTCATACGAGTGCCTCATTGCATTTGTTGTGGTGTGACCTACCTTTCAGTGTGTCATTAAGTGATTTTTTTTCCTCTACAGCTTTTCTAATCTGCTTTGATCGACTCCCAATTTTAAAAGGGGAATGCTCAAATTTCTCATGTCGCATTCAAGTCAGTGCTGTAACCTTGAGTGTACTTAGAAAATAATAAATTTTTTTCTCCTCTGTTTAATTTTTACCAGGTTTAGTCCAAGGTTGCCCTTAAAAAAGGAATAAAGGAAATCTGGATGCAGTGTCTTAGTGAAATTGAGTTCAGAGCATTTTTCCTGTAACTTTTGGACTTTAACCCCATTGCTGCTTTTGAAATTAGAACATCCTTGATGTAGCGTTTATAAACTTCTTATATGCCATGAGGAAACTAGTATGAGATATTTGTGTCAGCTCAGCCTATTATTGGAGGTATATATGTTGGGGTATCCTTGAATTACTCTCTGCAAAATTACTTGGCAAATGAAACTGAAAGAGTTGCTTGTTTTCTGTTTCAGGTAAGCTTTAAGTCTGCTTTGCTGTGTGTTTAAAAATATCTTTGGTTAATGTGTGTCAGACTATGGTTAATGTGTTAACAACCTGTTCAAATATGGCCTGTTATTATCGGAAGTTTTAGGTCGATTCTGTATTGATGTATTTGGCTGGAATAAATGTCTCACGTTTGCTTTAGATTAGTCACCTTTGCTGACGGAGAATGGTTCATACGCTATACATTTTACCCACCCAGCAGTTTAAATGTATTGTTAGCTTGTGTAAACAACACACCTGTGGAAGTTGATAGAAATCATTGACCTGTAACATCTTCCCTTTGTTTCACTGTAGCTGCTGCTGAATAGTAACCTCACTGACTCTATCTCAGTCTTAATGTTTTAAATTCAACTTTCCTAGATTGCACTATGTTGCTTCTTTAAAAAAAAATCTTTAATAACTTCCACACATCTGTTTTGCAAATATTTATTTATTTATTTTTTGTAATTATTTCTATTATTTTTCCGTCACCACTTTCACTACTCCCAAACTCCTTTTTTAGATCACGTGTAATCGCTTACGGAGCTAATTTCTTCTTTGCATGCATTGCCTCTGTTAAATGAGTCTATCTATGAAAAATGAGTTTAATTTAGCCAAATGCTCACTGTTAAGGGGTTGGCAGAGAATACAATTTCCCCATAGTGTCATGTACTTCTACAAAAGTGGCTGTTGAGTTTTAATTACTATAATCCCTCAGTGTGTGACATTAGATAACCTAGGTGCAGGTGGCAAAATTCTGTCATCTTTTTAGTTTTTTTTGGCTTGTACTGATGTACCTTTTTTTTTCTTGTTGGGTTATGGACATCAAGCTTTTCTCATACTGAATAACAAATTGTTATATTTATGACAGATTTCATCTTGGCATATAGTTTTTATTTTATTTTATTTTGCGGAATGCAAGTGGATATTTGATGTTTTATTAAAACTACATACAAGTGTGTAAAGATCAGAGAGTAAGAGGTTTAAAACCCAGCATGCCAGCACATAACTACTAGATGCCAAGAGAGGTGAATCAAATGCCTTTTGAAGACGGTAAAAAAAAAAAAGAGTTGAAAATCGTTATGGTTGACTTCTTTGGTATTTGAGTGTGGGCTTTAAAGCTCTCAGAAGCTTCACTAGATGCACAAAATTTTTGTGGTGTATTGGTCAGCGTGTGTTGGCTTACTTCTTCAGTCTAACTTTATATTGTTAGAGAATGAGGGTCATTGCATTCAGTAAGCTTTTAGGTTGTGCTAAATAAAATTAAACAAATAATTACTGGGTCATATCTTGTCACTGAAGCCAAGAATGTTATTTTTGTAGGCTATATCAGCGAAATTGCAAACTGAAAAAATGTAATGAATTTGTTTTATATTCAGTTTGTTGTTGTGCAACATTATTGTTAACTTTTGAATCCTTTATTGATCTTCTGCAAAAAGCTTTGCCCCAAAGTATTTTTGTGTAGATCACCTTATGTATTTACCTGAACAAACTTTCTCTACCTGTGTGTGTCTGAGCAATTTTTTTTGTTTTGTTTTATAAGCGGTGCCTTGCTGAGTAAATGCTGTGGCATCCCACATGCCTTCCCACACCCACTACAAATAGACGGCGAAGGTGCTACATTCCATGGCCTTGGTGCACATCCCTGAGGCTGAGGAGTATGTTCTGTGTTGGTGGGCATGTCACAGGGTCCATACGAAAAAGCAACAGCCTAAAAATATAGTACTGTACCTGCGTGCATGCGTTTCACTGTATCTATGCTGATTCACTTCCCATTGTGGCCCTGTTTGCTGCTCCTAGATTTTCCTGCTTTTTTTAGTGTCATGTAACATTTTTCAGGCTTCTTCCTCAGTGCCATGGTTTGTCTTTCATTCTGTTAAAGTTCTGGAGTTGAAAGTTCAGTAAACTAAGAACTTTTCAACAAAATTTAACTGATTTACTAGTACGAAGCATTGATTCTTGTTACTAATCTGTTTTATTTTCACAAATTATTTTGCTTTATAGTAATGCAACTAGATGGATGGATGGATGGATGGATGGATGGATGGATGGATGGATGGATGGATGGATTAATTCGAATTAAGTGCTGCTTTTATTGACCCATTTCAAAACAGATTCAGTAAAGTAAAACATGTAAGATAAAGAAACAAAATATTTAAAAAATAGAAATGTAAATGTAAGAAATGTAAAGACAAAGTTAATCTGATAAAGAGAATTACAATTATTGCTTAAAAATATAGAACCAATATATTGTTACTACTGTCCAGATTCTTTTAAATGAATACTTACCTCCTTGGTTCTTTTTGTGTCTTTCTTTTTTCACATATATTTAATTTTATTTACGGTAGGAATAAATTTTTAGGAAATTGATTTTAAATGTATAAGCGAGAATTAGGCCGCTATAACTCATTTGTCTATCATTTCGCTGCTTTGTTTTTGAATAAAACAGCAAAAATGTTTTTTTTAGCCTGCAGCAAAAGCTGAAATGAATGCTTTACTGTGTTGGACCGACATCCCCTTTTTTATGTTTTACTGCTGTGAACAAAGACATGGGTCACTTTTAGGTGATGGTTCTAGTTCATCAAATTGTAAACATGGAGTGTTAATTAATGCATACCCTTTTGAAAGGTCTTTCAGTCTTTAATGCTTTCCATTTGTCCATCAGTTTCTTCCGTCTCACTTTGCTTTCATTGACCCTTGAGATCTCATTTGAAAATGTGTTTTTAAATATATCTAAAGCTTCTTTCTCTCTTTTATTTCCATTTATCATTCAGACTTGCTGACAGGTCATTCAGAGACTCGGGTCTTATTGTCCAACAAATGGCACAGGAGTGTTTCCCCTGGTTCTTCTGATTTGTCACACTCCTCTGTACGCATACTTTAAACAAGATTTACTAGATAGTACATTTGGCAAAAAACCTGAGTTGCATTTCTTGTATTTTTCATTTTGAATATCCCATGGTGTCATCTCTTTCACTGTTGAGGTAAAAATACATGTCGTTTTTTTTACTCAAGATTTGATCAAACATTTAGTGTTGGAGATATTGTGGCTGAATGTGCACTTTTCACCTAACTTTATTCTCAGCTTGGAATTGTGGATCTTATCTGTTTTCTTTCATGTTCTTATTTTGGAAATGCAAATTCATTTCAGGCATGATTTTACTTCAGTCACTATTTTATCAGCTCCTCTTGTCAAGGTCACTGTACCATTTACCCTCATCTATTTTCTTACTCTGCAATGGTCAAAAGAACACTTTGATCATAAAGGCAGCAAATCCAACTGTTCTCCGGTTCCTGGACATTCTAAGAGCTTTTCTGTCATCTTAAAGTCCCTCTTGGTCTCAGGAATTCTTAAGTAACTTTTGAATTGTACTTACTGTTTTGTTTTTTTTTGCCTGTTGTTATACTTCCCACATCTTACAGAAAAACAACAATGTGTTAGTTGATAAAAGCCTTTGTTTTTATGTTTTTATACTTTGAAGGCATGAAGTTGAAAATAAATGGTGTGAAATTAACAAGGTGTTAAATACAGTGTCATTGATTTATGCATTAGACCACAATGTGAGCCCTCCTCTCCTTTGACTGCTGGTGTTCATTCCTAGGTATAACTGGTATATGACGTGTACATGCATGTCGTTTTAGGAGGCATGTGGAGTTTGCTCCCCTGGGTCCCAGCCTGTGTGCATGGGGTGCCGCCTCCTCTCCAGCTGTGAGGAGCAGGGCTATGACACGGCCTGTCCCTTTAGTTCACGCTGAACGTTTGACACGCCAAACGCAGAGGTCAGCTTGACCTACTTTCCCCTGGCGGCCCGCTCTGCCAAGCTGCTGCGCTTCTCAGCGGGGTGAGGTGGGGGGGCAGCCAGGGTGGAGCTGCTTACGCCTCCACTGCTGTCCTGGTGCGTTAAATCACCGTCATTTGTTAGGAGACACGTTCAAGTGCACGCGCACATTTTTTAGGTGTGTAGGAGGTATTACATCCCACGTACATAGACATACATACACAGGCTTGTTCTGAAGTTGGACATCAAGTGCTCTGTGGGGGTTGCAGGTAGATGCTAGGCGGCTCTTGGGCAGGACCCCCACAGTGTGCTCTGTCTGAATCACTTTGTGAGCAAGTGCTAACACCCTCTGACTTCTTCCACCTACTTCATTTCCCTTTCCTGTGCATTTTGTCTCAATGTAAAGATCTCTTACAGACTTGTATGGTTAAATGTAATGCTTAATTCCAAATCTTAAAGCTCGTTTTCAATTAGTCAAATATAGTCTTTCAAATAAGGTACTGTCAGCACCATTAAAATATTTTAACATTGCTTCTCAACTCTTTGCTTACAACTGACCAACAGACTCCTAGTTCCACTTTGCAGTGTGTCTTTAGTGATGGAAAGATTTAACTGTACACAAAATGGGATGTTGCGGGTGTAGGGCCAGGCCAGACGGGATGAAAGCAGACAGGCAGAGTTCATTAAAAAGTAAACTTTTGATGCAGCAGCAGGCCAAGGCTGCTTGACTGTATCAATGATTTAGGCCTAGCAGAGGTCCCTTAATGGATAGAGCCACCTCTCTGTGCAAGTTCAGCTGCTTCTTTCTGCCTGGCATTAAGTGGCACACACTTAGACACAGACTGTACAGAAAAAAAAAACATTTTAAAGTATTTTTATGTGTATAGATGTGCAAAGCTTGTTTCAGAAAGCTCCATGTTCAGACACTATTGCACATTTATCAGGGCTTTAAAGTGGCACAAATTGAGAATAGTTGTTTTCTCTGTCACTGTCCAACATAACATGACCACACTATTTGTACACATTGTTTTATTCATCCAAACTAATGCTGAACTGACAAGACTAGGGAAGCATTACAGCTAAAAGCATACTGAGCTAAAACTTTTGTTAAATAAATCAGTCAGCTGCTAAAACAGGAAAAAATTAAAAAAGTTGTTTTATTACAATAAAAATGGAAATATTCTCTTTTCCAGCAACATAAATGTAAAAACTTTATTTATTTTTGATGTTTTTTTCTTAGCTTGTTCTGATAACCTGTTGGGTGAAGTCATGATTATTATTCCCTAATACATTAAAAATATGATTTGAGCAAAACAAATAATATATTAAAAGCAGTTTATACATATATATGTAAATCTTTTAGCAGTGAACTTTAGAGCGACTTTTAAATGTCGTGAGTGTAGGTGTAACAGCCTGCTTCTATATGACTTGTGAAAGTCTGTTTTATATTTCATATTCTATTGTTTTCCTGCTTTCTTTGAAATGGAAGGAAGCATTTTTTTGTGTGATAGAAAGTTGTTTCTGTTGCTTACTTCCTCTTGAGAAATGGATGGATGGATGGAGGGAGGGAGGGAGGGAGGGAGGGAGGGAGGAGTTACAGTTACTATGATGATGTAATCTGTGTAGAAGTACAGTTGTTCAGTGTGCCAATTCTAACTCTTTTTTTTAATCAAACAAAATTCCAGTGCAGTAAAGATTGTTTTAAATCAAGATAACAGGATGTTGAGCTAATGTTATAAAGGTAAATACTGAAACAAGCGTGTCAGTGTATACTCAATTTTTAACATGTGGCATAATAACAGCTGTCATGCATTTAATGGGAATATAAATTTATCAGTCACAAAAGTATAAAATCTCAACTGAACTCATTTACTAATAAGCTACCCAGACTTCTTGGATTGATGGGCCCATATTTTGATCAGGGGTAGAGGACCTTAATGGCTGCACTAGAGTCCAGTAGCTTAGAGGTAAGAAGAATTTGACTTTTTAAATAAAAAAACAACAGATAGTGTTTTATTTCTGGATAGCAGATTTAAAATAGTTAGGTTTCGTTTCAGGTTTCACACCAGTTTCTCTGTGTGTTAAAGTTTGTTTACTTCTGAGATTTAACCAGTGAGACTAACCACATTACAATCAGCCTCTCATTAGGCCATCTCTTTGGTAAAACTGTCTTTAACATTGAACCAGTGATTCCAGTCTTTTGCACTCGTGGGTGTTTCTGCATCTCTCCTTGAGCCTTTCCCAGCTTATTTCTGCATCCAATAAACAACACAGCTTTATAGTGTCAGTACTCCTTCACTAAGTAGTGTGGAAAGATGTATATATTCATGGTAATTCTTCAGCTAGTCTGGCTCCAGCTGGTTCTGTGGACCTGTCTGTTCTGTCCAGTGCAGCTCTGTGTAACTTGTGTGGGTAATTCAGCCCACCTCTACTTTCCTATCAGGCAGCTGAATGAATCTTTTTCTCCACGATTGAGAAGCTTATAACTCTGTAATGAGTTAACTTTCAGAATGATCTACATAATTTATTTCCATCCCCCACAGGAGGCTGCTGGAGCATTAATTAATATCAGGCCCTGCTATCAGCAACCATCCCAGTGTGGGATTCCTCCTTGTTCCTATTTTTGGCACCGTGGAATTTGATATGCTGTGCAACCCAAATGGAGTTTGTTGGACATGGTAAAAGATATGGTTGTCTGAGTTTTTTACACTAATTGAGCTTCCATATGATCTAAAATCATCATGCAGAACTCAAACACATTAAGCATTACTAAAACTAACACAAATGCAAAAGTTGCAACATAAACACCGCACAGGGTCGTCTGTTTTTGTTGTTCTGGCCAGTAATGTTCTCCTCACTTGTTTACCACAGTCTTCTTTGTATAATCTGAATCTTTTTCATGTGTTTACTTACCTTACCATGCATCTCTCTCTCTCTCTTTGTTTTCCCCCACAGAACTCAATACGGCACAATCTGTCATTAAACAAATGTTTTCTCAAAGTGCCTCGCTCTAAAGATGACCCCGGAAAGGTAAGAGTGAAAAACATTATTTTAATTATAGCCAGTTAAGACTCCTTGTGTCAAAAAACAAGACAAATGGGGTTTAAAATAAGAAATGTGTTAAATTTCAAGTGTGTACAATTCACAGTTGAAACATTTTTGATGGTGTGTGTGTGTCTGTGTCTGTGTGTCATGCTCTCCTTGGTAGAAAAATGTTGCTTTTGAAAGGCTGCTAGGACTCTGACAGTCTGGAAATGGACAGAATGCTCTTAATCTATTATGAACTTCCTGCCCTCACATAAATGCATTTTAGTGTAAAGAAAGACAGTTTTTTAAGGCAGCACAGACAGCAGAATCAAGATCAAGAACTTAGACTGGTGTCGAAAACCAGGTCATTTCCAGAATCTGTCATCCCAAAAATATTTAAGAAACATGATCCCATTTCTTGCCTGCTCAGCTCCCTGCAGCTTTATACATGTACTTATTTATTTTTTTGTCTGTGAAATAATGTATAGTTCATGTTAATTTGACATTTGAATCTCAGCGGGACATTAGCTGTTTCAGCCTGATTTACTTCACAATCTCAAGCGGCATCAACCTGATAGGAAGTTTCCTCTGATGGGCTGTGTTGCACAGGAGGAGTTTATAGGTCTTTATTTACCATAATGGTGTGCATAGGTCCAACCATATGTAGCCTAACCCAGATATCATCCCTGCACTGTCAGAGCACACTGTACACTCAGGGAACAACACACATAATTATACACACACACATGCATGAAGAGCTATGCCAGGCTGTGTAGAGGATGGGGACTGAATGCTAATTTCATGTTTTGCTGTAATCCTCTGATATTGACACTCCTGGGAGCTGCTCCACTAAATACAAAATAATCTATTGCTGTATGGATCCCATTCCAAATGCATGGCCAACATGCTTGCATCCTTAATGTTTAATTTGGAATTTTCTTCACTCCCCCCTGCTCCCCCGAAGACGACTTCAAAGAGCTGCTAGCCGGTCTTGATATGTTGCATCAATATTGTAATGTGGCAGGAATATGAGAACTGCTGGTTGCAAGAGATATGAGAGTCATGTTGCTCTGTCTGTCTCTCTCTGAGATAGTGTAAGAGATGACAGTCAGTATTTAAGCAGATTCACACCTTTATCACCTTGGAGGTAAGAAATGTAGCGTGTGGACGCTACCGGTAATAATCTTCATTTTAACAGGCCTCATGTTTCGATCTGAAGGTATTTTTTTTTCTTTCCTGAATTTACATTAAAAACAGGAAGCAGATGATGTAATTTATGTTAATCTATGAAAATGATCTGTGCCATTTAGGGGAACAGAAGAGGTAGTTCACATCTGTTATTGGTATCTGCTTTTTTAAGGTCTTTATGGTTGCCTTTGTTTTGTGACTGCAGAGAATATTGTGGCTTTGCTCTGGGTTGGTTTTTTTTTTTGCCCCAGACTCTATGGATACACTTGACTTGGCATTGCTTCAGAATATTGCTGTCTTTGTGAATAATTTAATGATTCTTTATATGCTTATTCTTTTCCACTGCCAACTCTCTGGGGGCAGCAATGGGAAACAGAAACTCCCATCCCAAGAGAGTAAACTCTCTCTCTAAAGTCTCAATTAAACAAAACTCCAGCCAGCCTGGCTTTGTCTGTGTGGCACAATATTTAGAAACATTTTTCTTTCTTCTGTTTATTTTGTGAAATTCAAGAAAAAGAAAAATATGATATAGACTTTCTCACCTTTACATATATTTTTAACTGTAACTTATATCAATATGTGAGCATGTTACTAATTCAATTTTTATTGTTCATGGGAATTATTTTTCCCTTTTCAGGGAAATGTTAATTGACCACAAAGCCTTACATGTTCTAAAATATTTAAGACCCTGATAAATACATAGAAACTGTGACAAATACAGCCTGTGTGAAGCATCTAAACAACAGATTAGCTAGATATAACTAGTTTAACTTTTTAACTGTTGATTTAAGTAGCTTGTTATATGTCCTACTTCAATATTTAGACAATTTCTTTTGTAAATAAAATTTTTCTTTGCTTGAAATTTTATTTTAAAGGCAATGATCTTACTTTATTTTTCTCTATTTAGATTTCACAGTAGTCATATAAAATTAGAAACAAAATTCAGTTTGAACTTGCAGAGCCATAGGGTAAAAAACTAATTTTTTTAACAACTATAAGTGATATTCCTGTTAGCTTTGAGGCGTAAAACCATTGAAAAATAAATTAAATGGGGCCAAATGCAAATAGAAATTATGCAGCTCAGTTGTGTGATTATTATCGGCAGCCCCAACTGGATTCTCCTCTATTAGCCTTGCTCAGACCTTAAAAAAGAGCAACACGGCAAGGCTAGCACTGCCTTGATTTCAGGGCTAAGATAGTTGATCCTTCATCCTTGGCAAGAGCACTTGCAGTGATTTCAGTACCTGAGGCTGAGAAAGTACAGCTTCAGGAAAGTCTTAGCATTTCACCACCACCAGCTGCCCTCACCAGACTCTCATTGAGGAGCAGCCACAGTGGAAGAATGCTGAACCTTTCTTGGTAACAAAGCCCACCCACACACAGAACAAACTAAACATTTAGCTATCATTGCCAATAAAAATTTGGATTGATAGAACAGACTTCTGCAGAGAACAATCAAGTGTTCAAAATGACAAAGGAGACATGTCTTTCCTTTTTTCTCATTATTTCTGGCTTCAGTCAGACAAAGTTATAAACTGTATGTTTATAGATCTAATTAAGACTTTAAGCTAATGTAATCTGTATTTATATTATAAAAGTAATTTGTGTTTTCAGCTCACAGACCTTTTGTTTGTTTGCAGGGCTCCTACTGGGCTATTGACACCAACCCAAAGGAGGACTCCTTGCCTACTCGGCCAAAGAAAAGGCCTCGGTCTGGAGAGCGGGTGAGATTCTGCACATCCCCAAGAAAACTCTGCACTGGCTGTTCTTACTGTCTTGTCAGCTTTTATCTCTGCTTTTTAAAGTATTTTTGGGGGCCTTTACTTATTGCTTAAGGTTTCTTCTTGTCTTTAACGCTATTCCATTTTTATTTCTGTACTACATGCAGGCTTACACAGAGACACTTACAGTGACGAGATGAGTTTATATCCATGCTTTATTTAATTGCCTCTCCATGCTAGCTGCTCCTGAAGTGGTCTCTTTATGTTTAAACAATACCCTTGTCAGCCATTACTGAACATGCATTGAAACCTTTTGCATGCTCGTTTGTTTTGTTTTAAACAATTATCAATTATTGCACTGGGTATTCTGAGCAGGATGTTAAATTCTGTGTGACTTTTGTCTACAGTTACATAAATCTGTACAGGTTTATCAAGAACCCCTGAAACGGGCCTCTCCCTTGTATATGAACCGCATCTTCCTCACTGTGTTGTTAACCAGAGGCACATAAAGACAGATTCCTTTAATCCATTAAAGGAGACGCAAACATTTGTCTCTACAACTTGTGTACATTGGCTTTACTGGGGATTTCTACCATCAGTATTTGGTGTAACACTAAAGACGACTCTCAGTAAAGAGTGTTTGCAGTTGTACAAACGCTCTCCTCGTGACCCCTCCCCCACCCTGACACAGTTTGCCCAAAAGGCATTCCATTAAGAGTCCAAGATACTGAAATTGAGAGGTTTTTTTTTTATCTCATTTATGTTTATTGTGAATTAAAAATTGGTATTGTTGGCATCCAATCCTCTTACAGTAAGCAGTTTGGGGAGACAGGCATGGCAGAGTTATCTCTCAACAACAGTGTGCCTTTCCTGCAACACCAGGGCATGCATGTGTATGTGTTTTGGAAGGGAGGTGAAACTGTGTATGTGTGTGTAGTGGGGGTCTCCATCTTTTCAGAAAACACAGTTCAAGCATGACCTAAATAAAGGTGCAGCTCTCACATATTTAAATGATTTCCTTTTTTTTGCCATTATATTTCTTACTACCTTAGCATTGGTTGTTTTTGTTCAACCTACAATAGTGAGATCTTGTTTGTAATAATTGGATAATGTTGATTTTTATTTTGTTTTTTGTTTTTTTCCTGCCCCCAAACCCTACCCCACCAACCTCCACAGGCTTCCACGCCGTACAGCCTGGATTCTGAGTCTTTGGGGATGGACTGTATGATCCCTGCAAGTGCCTCTCCAACGCTGGCAATCAACACTGTGACTAACA
The DNA here is from genome assembly GCA_031762495.1 of Anablepsoides rubrolineatus. Taxonomy (NCBI): domain Eukaryota; kingdom Metazoa; phylum Chordata; class Actinopteri; order Cyprinodontiformes; family Rivulidae; genus Anablepsoides; species Anablepsoides rubrolineatus. The sequence goes on along the minus strand of JARVGW010000682.1, from coordinate 12,303,487 downwards.
AGGTACTACAGGCAGCCATCCAGCCTCCAGCTCCAACACACACCTGGCTACACGGCTGCACCCTGACCCCACCCACTCCTCCAACCACCTACAGCACTATTCCCCACAGAGAGAGGCACACTTTTGTGGAGGGGAGATACAAGCACACACATACACACTCACAAGCATATGCTCATGTGCCTAAAGCTTCTCTTCACTGCAACCCACACCAAAATACACAACTATCTGCCCTGTTGTACCTTTTTCCTCTGCAACAACAGGCACCAAGCTCCCGTTATCTTCTGCATCGAAAAACTACGCTCACACTGATACTGAGACCTTACACGTTCTTGCACACTTGCAACAAAATACTCTTCATGCTTCATGGGGTTTCTTTATTGGCACCTGAAGCGCTGGCTGACACCAAGAGTCGTGCGTGTCATTCTGTGACCGCACCACAGGTAGCCACCCCTGCTGCTGGCTCTGTCTGCTCTCATTTTTTTTTCTTTACATCTGTAAAAGCTTAGAAGCACTTATACATCATAAAGCAAAGCTACAGGGACTGCTAGCTGTTAGCTTTGAGTGTGCGGCTCACTCTGAAATTTAAATAGGCTTTTTAACCTTAAGCTCTCATCCTCTGGGCCCAGTGGGGGCAGCTCTCAGGAGCACTTTTAAAAAGCCTACAAGAGTCGCTTATTCATTTGCTGCAAGCACTACAAAAAAACGGTTTATCGTGAACACTTGTGTTCATTGGAAAATGGGAGTTAGTTCATGTGCGCCAAAGGATTATGAGTACGAGGCCAAAGTCTGGGTATATGTCTCGATATATAACAACTTGTGCGCACATGTATAGTAGCATATGTTAAAAAGCATTTTAGCTTGTTTTGACAAATGTCAGACTACTAGCTGTAGGCAGTTTCTTTGAAGAAAAAGAAATTGCAGATTTTCATGTTCTTGCAGAAGACAGATTCATCGTCCTAAGCGTGTAGGAAGATGACCATTTTTCTTTTTGACTGCCACAAACTGTCCACAGCACCAGTCTTTAACAGCAGTAACCACAAAATGAGGCCCCGATGTTGCCCTCTGACAGTTAAATCATGACTCTACCATCAAATATATATCCAGTAAAACAAATCAAAGTGAGGTGGGGGGAGCTTTGGAACAGCAACAAGCAGAAGATAATAAAAAAAAACGAACGCATCTACTTTTTGATCATCAAAAACATTTTTTTTTTCTTCTGTTCATTTGATTGTGTCAAAATCCATTGTGAAGTGACGAAGTGAACAGAAGAAAAAGTGGAATAGCAACAGATCTGAGGCCCAAACTCCTTGGAGAGAGCTTGTTTCTCACTGCCTTACACTGTAAACACACGACAAGCCACGCCTCTTTCGGTGCTCCGTGCCAAGCCACAGGAATTCCCTCTCTGTTTTTCTCAGTCTTTTTATTCCAGTCTCTCGCTCCCTCATTCCCGCCTTCCCTGATAGACCAATGGGAGAGGCGACCACTGAACTAAGAAAAACCTCTATATTCTCTTTTCTGTCTGACTTTTCTAAGATTGTACTGCTTTTCTCATTTTTTTTTTCTCCCTTTGCCCTTGTCACAAAAACTGTGATTTTTATTTGCCACCTTCTGAAATTCATGTTCTGAGGATTCCCAAAACATTGGTGTAAATGGGATGAAATTTTAGCTCTGAAGTGTAATGATTGAGCAGAAAAAGGGATTGTTAGAAACAGACTTACTTACTGCTGAACAGTCTGTTTTTATGACTCTTTTTCCCCTGTGTCTGTCTGTTCATTCCTGCATGCAGGGATTGTGCTCAGCGTCTGCTTTCTGCTGGCATTTTTGGAGACACCTGGGCCAATCTTGCTTTGATTTCATAATCCATGTCTCATGCTCTAGATTAGCCCCCCTCCACCCCCATGTAAAAGACACCTTTGGCTTTTTTACTTAATTCACTTCTAAGAATAGCACTCTGACTTGGTTGCTTAATAACCATACACAGTCGTTACTGTGGAGCCACTCCTGCCTGTAGGAGCATGTTTGCATCTGCTGGTGTGTGTGCTTATCCTACCTGTGTATGCACCTAATTGTAGTAAAGTGTTTTTGTCATGTGTAAGTGCATGCTTCCCTGTATGTGGGTGAGATGGGACTCTGTTGGACTCACAATGCCTACTTAAGTGGGTGTCTTCACTCAGGGGACTCGAGGGGGGTTGGCCGGGGTAAACCACAAAGCAGTGAGGTTTTGAAATCATCACACTTTATGGCTGAGTAAAAATAGATTGTGGTGAGAGACTTCGGGCATAAAAGCTTGTTTTATGACTTCATTACACAACATTTATATTTCTGTGGCACGCTGTTTTTGATTAGCATTGTAGAGCTGATTGTGTAGATGTGCTTAAGTCTTTAGTCTTAGCTGCTCGTTAAGTTCCTTCATGCTAATGAACACTGGAGCCAAGCCCACACTGAGTGGAGGAAAGCTACAGTTGCCTAATGAGCTTCTCTTTTCAAATCCCTGTCCTGCTCTCACTCTGCCTTACCCCTCTTCCCAAAAAAATGCGATGCCGAAATTCCACATATCAGTTCCTTCTCACAAACTCCATTACAACTGGTTAATATGACTAGGCATAAACTACATGTTTTGGCTTTGAACCAGCATGTCTGACAGCTGGCCAACTATCAGTCAGAGCTGCCAGAGTTCCTCACCTCCTGCACGGCCTCTGTGCTCGCTTTCCACGGCTTGACAGAAAGACAAGAGGCTCCAGTCCACTGCTGCCGCTGTGAGGCACGATGCTGGGCAGCCTGAAGTATTTTCCAACTGCTGTCTCATTGTGCTCAGCACAAAGCCTGCTCTGTTCCAATCACAGCAATGAGCAGAAGCCACCGTGCTGCTCTCAGCCATGGAGGGACACACACAAACACACAACAATCCTAAAATACCAGGCTCTATTCCATTGCAACAACATCAGGGCATTACTGCCATTCCTGTGTCACAAAACAAAACTTAGCGCACGGACTAGTCCCTGTGGGTATCATTAAATTTATTATCTGAATTGTGCTTACTATTGTGTTAACTGTTTGATGAGCTCTTTATTTGAGAAGGGTTGAGGACAGAACCTTAATAGATTATAATTAAGTTGTCGTCCTGAAGTGCTTCTGCTAGTTTCACTCCGACACTAAAAGGTCAGTGTCTCGGCTGCACTGAAATCCTTTGTTGGCTGTCCCAAACCGATTTGCGTTCGGTGAGCAGATGTGGCTGACATTGTCAGTACTGTGACCTTTAGCGATGGGAATGCCTCGTCTGTCTCCAGACCCCCTTGCACATTCAGATAGAACCCCTCAGTGACTGAAAGAATCTTACCCCATGTCTTCAAAAACACACTCAAACAATTAAAACCACTACTATTCAGCCTGTGTGTATGACTGCACATAGGCTTTACATTTCTAAATGAAATACTTCATGTTGGTGAATCTTAAAACAGCTTTACTTTCCATACCTATTTTGTCTGTGGAAGTTTGACACCCTCTGTCTTTCACAACAGGGGAGATGACATTGATAGCAATAATTAGCATGTGTGTATGTGGTGTGAAAGCTTACGCCTGTGTATGTGTTTCAGGTGGCGTTATACAACACAGACCAGGAAGGTAGCGATAGTCCAAGAAGCAGCCTTAACAACAGCCTGTCTGATCAGAGTCTGGCCTCTGTCAATCTCAACAGTGTGGGCAGCGTTCACAGTTATACACCGGTAAGAATGAATGAATCTTCAGTTGAACAAAACCTTATGGTGAAAAGAACATTTTCATTTGAAGCATAGCCTTATAAAAGCTACAAGAGTCCAGTCAAACATGAAACACAGAACACCTTGTAGCAGCACACAGATGCACCAAAAAATCAGATTTTAATTTGTGGTGGTATGTAGCAACAAATTAGCATAATGTGGAAGTTCTAATTAGTTTCTTTATGTTAAATACTTGTTGATAGGTCTAAAGTAAATACTACACAATTAAATTTTTTAAGATGCTGCAGAAACATTTTCTGTACATTTTTGTGTAATTATTTAAATCTATATTTTCAATCCATTGAAGAGCCACAGTTACTAAAAGGATACGAATGAAACATTGCCAGCCTTAGAAAGCGTACTGTATTTCATTTATTCACAAAGCCCCAGGAGGCCTCCTTCAGAGGAGCCAGCTGTAGACAGCAATAGACCGAGGTTCAGGGTGGACATGTGCGAGAGTACAACATCAGGAAGGGGGTTAAGAGAAACAAAGAAAGATGTGCTCGCTCCTGGAATCCAGACAAAGAGAAGCGCTCCCTCTGATGTCCTCCCACCAGAGATGCCCCCTCTTTGGTGTGGTCCTCCTGCATCCTGGAGTGCTCCCTGCTCCAGGCGCTGAGCATCGATTGGCTCTGCCTGATGGATGTGCTTGCGCTCTCTCTCTCTCTCTCTCTCTCTCGCAGCCAAAGCTCCCAGTAAACACTCTGGCTTTATTATCACCTCTACACTCTTCCCCGAGCCAGTCTGTGAGCCACGCTCTTCAGCAACATGTCCACATATTAGAAGAGGAAGATGTTAGGATCAAAAATTTAACATGACCTCTCTTGTAAAACTAGCTCACAGTGGACACAGGTCAGGTCCTGCTCTGTAGAAAAAAGACAGAAATGGGTTTGTATCACCGGCCTGGCTGTAGTAAATTTCTTAGACAAACTCTTAGCTGGAGGAAATGCTGCTCGCCGTCTCGCACCCAGAGGCAGCATATAACGTTGACTGCCCACACAAATACATGGATAAAATGGCTGCTTATTTGTACAAGGTATTGCTATTGATTTTGTTTTAAATACATTTTGCTTAGCCACCTGAGTATTGGCTTTGTGTCCATTCGAGTTGCTCTCTTAATGTTGTGTGAGGCAAGGCGGTAAACACTGGCCTGGATTGTTGTGATACTGTATGTCTAATTTGTTCTTTATGTTGGATGACTGAGACGTATTCATATAAAATTAGAACCTATTAAAGTCACATCACAGAAGAATGTTACTGTGCTTTTGTTTGTCTAGTGTTTTATGACTGATTTGCATAAAATATTCTGTGTTTATTCATTATTTGTTCCATGTTTAGGGGCATAACAGGTATTTTTGTAAAAATTGTATCAATTGTCCCTGTATTCTGCAGTGCTTTTCTAAAAGGGATTTACTCAACCTTTCACAGGTTAAAAATATGCTTCCCATCTTTTCATCTTCAACAATCTTCATGTCCTTATCTCCCCAGGTAACCAGTCACCCAGAAACTGTGTCCCAGTCTATGAGCCTGCAGCAACCTCCACAGTCCCAGTATAACATGCCAGACAGGGCAGAGTTTGAAAATCTCAGTGCCTCCTTCCGCAGCCTTTACAAGTCTGTTTTTGAGCAGTCTTTCAGCCAACAAGGTGAGTGGCCTCACGAGGGCACTGAATGAAAATCTAATAGAGCCTAAGCTATACGTATTAAAGGAGCAGGATGATGCTCCGACTTCCTAACAGCTGGGGCTATAGAAAGTCTTTAGGCACTAATGAAGTTTACTGGAAGCCAGCAGGTATTCAGCTGGCTGACTTGGCTGTGATGCAAATGTATACAGAGAATTTTCATGGTCTTTTGCCAGGGAAATGTTGAAAGACCTCATTTTATATTCTAAATGTGAGTCTGAGAAGTTATTCCTTGAGTAAAGAATTATGTAAAGAGAGATTGCTGCACTTAATCATTAATTCTCTACTTTCTAGTTTTGCCATGACATGAAAGTTAAATGTGTTTGGTCGTGTTTCAAAGGGTTATTTTTTTTTTCTTTTTATGTGGGCCAAATTTCATCAGAGGAGTGGAAGAGCTCATTGGCAGCTAAAATTGGCCTAACATTGAATTTACCTCAATGATGGGATTTTGTATCATTTAATGCATAGTGGGGCATAACACAGCTTTCCAAAAGTGCTGAGGTCCTGCAGAGCAAAAGTCAGATTGACTGATCAACACAAGGCACTTGACAACCAAGGAAGTAAACTGAGCTTTCTGTGTATAACCCCGTTTCACAAATCAAATGCATTTCATGCTAATGAGTCTCTTGCCTTTAATCTATCATCTATGTTTCATTAGTTAAAAGTTGTTACCTTTTTTTCTTGCACATAAAAGGGAAATCTTCTAGTCAGACAAGCTCCGGCAATTAAAAAGCATAAATAATCGAGCTGGAGGATTTTACACTCTGCCGCCATAGACAGTGAGCTAATTCACTGGCTTTGATAATAGGTAATGAGCTCACATTATTATTCTGGTGCCGCGTTAATTGCTTTCTGTATTTCCCTGGTTGGACAATGGGCTTTCTGTGCCGATAAGAGATGCACCTTTGTCACCCGTGCAGTGAGTGTTATGTGCCGATTGTGGAGGTACAAGGCTCGAGTCGGCCCTAAAAGCACTCTAGTGAAATAGGTTTACTGTGCCAAAAGCTGTGAAGGACAGGGCCTCTTAGGACCACTCCCCACCACTCAGATGATTGCAGTTAGGTGTGCAGATGTTCATGCTCCAGTCACAGCAGTTAAAGAGCTGGGCAGCAACATGACAATTCAGTCAAGGATGATACAGGACTTTAGAGCTGGAGAAGAGAGATGACAGCAGCTCAAGTCTGAGAACAGATGCTGAGTCATTCCTTAGTACAACAAAATAACAGCAGGTTTGTTTCAAGAGTAAAACCATTAAACACAAAGGTCTATATCCCATGACTGTAAGAAGATGAAACTGATCTTTTTAAATACTGTATAACTCTACCAATGTGCTTAAAAATTAGTTGTTTTATTGTTTTGAAAATTTGTTTTTCTAAAGGTGTAACAGAAAGTTATATTAATGATTTACTACAAATAGCTTTTTATGAAATAAGTGTTTAAAACTAGGGCTGTAAGATAAAAAAAAAAACTTGTGATGTGCGATATTGTTTAATATAATATCTGTTGCCATAAACCCATATTTTTATCACTTTCTCCTTTGTTATAGCTATAATCTGAACCAGGTGGATTGACCTAATATAATTAAATCCCCTCAGGGATTAACGTAACTTTTTATTTTTATATACTAATAGCATCGAGAACATGAATGCATGTCACTTGAAATAATCTGTAAAGTTTTATTGCAGCCCTTTGCTATATTGTTATTTCACTCACTGATTTTTTGGTGACAGTTTTTTATTTTTATATACATTTATAAATTGTGCAGCCCTAGTTAAAACAAATGAAAAAGGGAAATCCTTAAAACTTATTTACTGGAATCAATAGATTTAGGAATTTAGTAAATTTAAGGTGCCGTTTGGCACCTTGCTAAACATTTTCTATAATTTAGTTGAGAAAATAACATGTAGATTAACCCATAATCTTCATAATAGCATCCTTATTTAAAAAAATAGATTTTGTCATAGGACTCAGTATCAGTTTTGAGTTTGTGTGTTTTTGTTCTGCAGGTCTGATGGGGATACCATCAGATAACTCCCAGCAGACCCACACCTCCTGCTCCTATCAGCACTCCCCCAGTGGCACCATTAACACTCAGAACAACCTAGCAAACAACCAACCCAACAGCCACCCCAACAACAGTGGACAGGTGCCGCTGTCCCACCCTGCCCAAGCCCACCCCGGCCACGGCTCACCCCACACACAGCACCTCTCGCAACACGGTGGCACTCACAACCAACATGGCCAACACAGTCAGCACCCTCAGCACTCTCAGCACCCGCAGCATGCCGTTCACCCCCAGCACGGGCAGCACCCGTCCCACGGCCAGCACCCGCAGCAACACACGGCGCACCCCTCCCAACACTCGCAGCACAGTCAGCACCCGGCTCAGCACGGACAGCAGCACCAGAGCCTCTCCCACCAGCCCCATCCCACCCAGCAGCAGATGGCCTGCAACACAGGTAAGACCCTCCGTCTTCATGCGGACGCCTTTTGTTTTCTCTCCATCCAGTCATCTCACACACGCAGATGAAGCAGAATGCAGAAAACATGTTTGCAGCTGAAACAGGATTCACTCCTTGTTGTTTAGTCATAAATCACAGAGATAACATTTTCAGGTGCTAAACAATAAATCATCATCTGATTTATTATCTGTGCTGCTGAGAACAAAGCAGTGCTGGAGACACTGACTTTACAGAGCCGCCTGGCTCCTCCTAGTGGCCACTTCGGAGTACTGAACAGTTTATCAACCTTATTATGTGATGTTATCTTCTTCTTTTTTGTTTAACACTGCATGCACAAATATAAAAACATGACTAATCTCTCACCTGAACTGTGACAAATCCTGTGTTGTGTTTGTTTGTTGCAGGGTTACTGTCCGAATGGTACCCAAATGTAGATGCACTGAAAGAAAGCTGTCGTATTGCCAGCAGCTATAACTGGGCAGATGTTGACCTTTCACCTTTCCAAGGTGCGACTTGACAAATAGATCTAAGTTTTTTTTATTCCTAATAACCAATTTGTTGTTTGAGTTCATCTTTTAAGCATTTTTTTAGGATTTTAGGCTCAGCCCATATGAGGCCTGGACATTTAAATGTAGAGGCTGATCATATGGCTCTGCCCTGGTTTTTTGATTGAGTGCTGATGTGTCGGCACTATGGAGCTGATTGCAACTTTAATTAAACTGAGCTCTTCAATTAAATAACACCACCTTCAAGTTTAATTACTGAAACACTGAGCTCAGCAGGTCAGTTTATCCAATTAGAGGCTAGGAATGCAAGGTAGGATGTTTTTTAAATATCATCCACTGAAGGTTACTGACATAAATGTTATATACTGCAGCCATGTTTTTAGTGGAAATTTATTTCTTAGTTATTTTGTTTATGCTCTATTAATAGTAGGTGGTGAGGTTTCTTATATTTCTTTATTTCAGATGCATTTCTGTGTTTAAATGTGTATTTTCTTTTGTCTCCAAGGGTTGAGAGAGAGCATGAGACAGGCTGAGCTGAACAATTGGTGCCTTGAACCCACCCAGATTGCAGACCTCTGCTCATCCATCAACCAGTTTTTTGCCCGGACCGGAGTAATTCAGCAACAGGGGGCGGTGCAGAGTCCTGTTTGCCATGGCCCCATGCACACCAACAAACCCAGCCAGCACCTCAACACAGGTCCTTATCTCCATGTATTTACTTACATTTTAATAAAGATAATTTAAGGTTGTTTTTATTATTTTTCAGAAGGAAATATTAGTTTTTAGTTTTGTGGTAGGCTGTTCATATTTTATTAGAGGCAAAAGGCAGTTTTGTTTTCTATTATTTTCTCTTTTTTTCTGCATGATTGCGACTTTTGTTGCTTAAACTAAGATCCTAAATGAATTTTTGTTCCCCTCATTAGGAAATCTCTACATGGACTCGAGACAGAGCATGCCCATGATGGGTCCTCCAGGATATCCCCACATGCCCCCCATGAGCAGCACAGGACCCACGATGACAGGTAGCAGCTAATGAGGCAGGATTAAAGTGGTCTCATAGACCAGTAGCAGCAACTTACCTCCCCTTTTTTTTTTCTTTTTCCTGCACACATCTACTCTCTTCAGGACACCACGCGCAGATGAACCAGCAGCACATGATAACTTCCAGAAACTTCCAGATGCATCGCATGCCAGCTGATGACATCCAGGATGACTTTGACTGGGACTCCATTGTCTAGCCACCAAGATCCCCTTGTTGCAATTACATCCGAGCGAGGAGAGGAGGTGTTAATCCAGAGGAAGCCGGGCTGAGCTGACAGGCCGCAGGTGAAGGAGGACACTGTGTGATGCAGAAGAACATTGGACGAGTTTTTGGGAAAGTACAGACTGAAGAGTCCTGATAATTTTTACAAATCATTACCCGAAAATGTTACTTCGAAGACAATCATATTTAGCCGGACATGGTAATGTGATCATTTACGAACTTGTCTCGAGGCGAGCAGAACTCATTCATGTCTAAACCACACGGTCCTCAGTTCTTCAGCCAGCCCTCTCCTCATCCTGAGCGATCAGCCTTCCAAAGTCCGCCCCCTGTTCCCCCCCCGACCTCTCTGCTCCGTAACCGTTATGTGATTTGAGCGACGTGTTCAGCTTGTAATTCTTCTCGTGTTGACATTGGCCTCAGCTGCCTCTAAGATGATGTTGTCTCCCTCTTCTTTATTTTATTTTATTTTGTTAACTTTTTTATTTTGGAAAACACAGGCCGTCTCTGTGAGTAACGTGATGGTGCTCGTTGGTCACGTTTGGAAGAAAGCGGGCTCTGCTGTGGCAGAATCAGTGATTGAGTCAGGTTTACAAAAGCTGAGGTTTTTAAACAGGGTGTTAAATCTTGATTTTATCTTAGAACAAGGCGAAGATCACGGAGTATTGTGATCTGTTCTCTGCAGTTCGCTGGCTAAAAAACTCTCATCTTTAGTTCTCGTTTTCAAGCACTTCAGGATGAATGAAGATGGTGGGGAGCAGAAAAAAATCAGGCAGGTAAAAGAGTGGATTCTTTTTAACAAACTATGGTAAAGTTTTGTCTGTCTGTGTGCTTCATGTTGGTTTTTATTTCCTTCACTTTACACAAACTCCTACACCCTTTTAAAAACCAAGGCTTTGGTTTGTTTACAAGTTTTAAACCATTAAGAAAATTGATGGTTTGCTTTAAATCAGCTTGGAATAATGCTAGAAGGCAAATTTTAATCTTTAGCATTTTCGCATCAAAAATTAAAATTATGGGATTTCCTTTTTTTTTTAATTGCCCCACGTTTTGTTGTGATTGCATATAATTTAGCTATTATACAATTACAACAAGTGAAGAAAGACTCACATGATACATAGTGTGTATTAGTGAGTGTTTGTGATGTGATTGCTGCAATCATCTCTATGAGCACAAATTAGACGCAGTCAGTAGAAACGTGTAGAACTGAGACGTGCACTTCCATGGAAAGTGTTTCTGAAGCACAGAGTAGAGACATCAGTGGTTCTGTTTACTGGGCCTTTATATCCTGTTTTCAAGTGGCTCCAACAATCAGACGTTTGCTGACCTAAAAAGACACTGTTTAAAAAAACAAACACTCTTTGCACATTATGTTTACTCAAAGTTTAGATTCTGAGCGAGTGGATTGTGGAAAATTCATCATTTCACTGAGAGAATCTGACAGACCTGCTGTCGTTATTATTTGTCCTCTGCGGAGCATCTAAGACACTGCGTCTGTATTTTAAAGGGATATTGACAACTTTTTGGGACAGAATATATGCTTTTAGATTTGGAGACAAATGACTACCACTGATTTTATCTACGTGATAAATGTGACCCATCATACTGAAACGAAGATTAAGTCTAAAAGTGGGATGTGGAGAGGCAGATATAGTGTTTTGATTAAAACGTTTGCAAAAATTGCTTTTTATCAAAATACAACAAATAAATGCCTTATTAATTAACTGTCTGAAATATTATCCTAAAAAAGCTAGCAAAACTTTTGTTTCTTTCTAGGTAGGAAATCACAATATTCAAATACTATTTAAGGTTTCCTCTTTATAATAACATCAAAAAATTATAATTAAAATTAAGATTCAGACCAAATATTAATGTATCATCATAACAAACAAGACAAATTAATTCATCTCTCTGGATCCACTTATGATATCAGAAAGATCCAGGTATCAAAATGTAGCTTTTAAAGTCGGGAATCTGAAAATATGATTAGGTAATTTTGACCAAATTTAACTTAATTCTCATTTCGCTACGATGGGTCACAAATGTGAATTAGCAGCATTTGTCAGTTTGAAGAGTTTAGGATAAAGACTGGGAACTCCCTGCCTGTTTTTGTTCAGATCTGACTGCCAAACTGCTCACATAAACCCAAACTATAAACCCATTTTTAATTCTTTTTTCTAAACATCTCAAGCTCCGTTAAATAAAACACATTTATATGTTCAATCAAACTGCATCATATTTGTGCTATTAAAGAGCCGTTTGTTGCACAAAATGTCATTTTTAAAGAAGTTGACTCTAAAATTGGCATATTCTCTGATATGCCTGAATTCAAGCACAAACTTATATCCTTTAATCTTTAAGCATTTTTTTAAATGAAGCAGTTTCCAGTCTTAAAAGTAAAAAAAACTTTGACGTAAAAAACTGTGCTCAACTAAATGTCAACCAGAAACCAGACTTTTTTTTTTCTTTTAATGGTTTTGTTTGCCAAAGACTTTATTTGTAGTTTTGATTTTTATATTTAAGTGACAATCATTCATATAATTTTTATAATCTCACACACAGTTTTGTCATTATGGTGGGAAAGAAAAGGCACTTTGAGTCTCAGACGGTTGGGTTTTTTTTTTATCACAGAACCACATTACTGATAAAATTAGTTATTTGGACCTCCACTCAGCCCGGTTCACACTGTAGGTCTCTGACATTGGACTGTCCAGAGCTTCACTGTGCAGCAAAAAGTCCAATTCTTTAAGCTTATGATACTGCCATGGATTTCATTTTTTTATTTCTTAAATGTTTTCAAGCTTTTGTATTTATTCTGCCAATCACAACGGTTTAGTTCAGCTTCTCTTTATTTATTTGGCATCCTGTGTGTGTTCAAAATCTGCCTCACCTGTAGATGTCAGTAATGACTTTTAGATTTTATTTTATTTTTTTAAACTGCCAGGATTTTACAAAATCATGACTCTTTCGATGAGCTAAAGGACTTCAGCTGAAAGGAGCAGCGGTGTGTGCTGATCTGGACTTGACAGAGCCGTGACGGAGGCTTTGATTTGAAGCGTTTCAGCTCTTCCAGGTGAAGACGGAAAATTCAAGCTTTTTATAAGAACACATGGACCCCACCAGGAGACGAAGAAGAACCAAGAAAACCAGTGTGGCATAAAAGGGAAACGTTGAAGAACTGACTGGATCCCAGTTTTATTATTTGTGTGTATGTTTGTGTTTTCTTTGTGACCGTTTTAAGTTCTCCCTTTCTTTTATTCTTTACAGCTGGACATGTACCTGCCAGAGAGATTATTATTATTATTATTATTATTAATATTATTGGGAAAGCAAGAAAAAAAAAAGATGAAAACGTTACAACATGGGAGAGAGCTGCCAACATCTATTTCTGATTGGGGCCTATTTTATTCAGTGCTGGTGTGTTGTTGTGCTTGTACATATGTGTCTTTTCAATCATCCCTTTTTTCCTCTTGGGGGGGGGGTTGCGGAATCCAGGCAGAGGGTGGGTTTTATTCATGAAAAAGAGAAAAGGGTGGAAAAAAAAAGAATAGAGTATTTTGTTATTGTCCAATCAGAGGGTGACAGTCTGTATATATCTATATTGTATATATGTGATGAAAATGCGTTGGCTTTTTGTGTGACACTACCTTTTACCTGTACTATGGTTCTACATTCAGTGTTTCAGTGTTGAAAATATGTATTTAGTTTGTTTTATTTTTTTTGTCTTTGTCATTTCTTGTACTCCCCCCCGTCTTTTTGTTTTTATTGCACGATTTATTACTTTTGTTGTCCGATGAGGTGACACAGCTACTCTTTGTATTTGTTTAGTGCTGTAAAATATCTCAAGTGTTATTAGAATTGTCTGAAACCAACGCCCACCCATCCCCCCCCCCCTCTTTTTCCCCAATATGCATGAATGGCACTTAAAAATAAAATATAACTTCACTGTGGAATATTCTGATATTTAAGCTCTTTTTGTCCATTTTGAAACAGATCAGTTCAGAACAAACGTGCAGTTTGTTGCATTTGATAGAAAAATAACTTTTAGAGTAATCCTCACACCCTAATGTGTTTTTTTTTTCCTATAATTTCTAACAAGTTTACAGCAGTTAATATAACTTGTATGAAAGCTTAACTTATGATTCACTGCTGTTTGTTCAATCATTCTTTCACAAAGCTGCAGGAGATGGTCATCTTTACAAGAGTTTTTCTGAGGAGAACTAACATTCATAAAATTATGATTCTTTAGTTACACAAATGCATTTAATATGAACAAAAACACAGTTACAACACTTTACAGATGAATGAAATGAGGTTAAAATGGTCAAACACAAATCTAGTCTTTAAACAGAAATGTAATCACTTTTTTCTTTAGTGAAAATGTCTCATTTTGAATTGCAAAATTCAAACCGTAAGGGACAACAACAAAAAAAAAAGTGCAGAAACTTCAACCCTAAACATCCAACAAACTTTAGAGGAAAAAACAAACTAAAAAAAAGATAAACAAGTCCATGCAGTGATAATACATTTAGACCCTTTCTACAGGCTCATTTTAATTTGGCTAATTACCTGAAATCTGCTGTTTTGGTTCAGATAAGTATTCACTTTACAGATTAGCAGCAGACCCCTCTAAGAAAACACAAAAACACAGAAACTGAAATAAATAAATAATAAAATTTGAGGGAAACTTTAACAATCCGAATAAACGAGTTGGATTAGTACAATGGTACAAAATAATCCTTTTTAAAAAAACACATAAGAGCACTGATGATGTCACATCATTTCATCCTCCAGGGTGTGATGGTTACCACTGGAACGCCGGCTGAACTTTGAGGTTTTTGTTGCTCGGCCAAACTTTCTGTTTGCAGAGAATCAGATCCTAAAGAATAATAAAAAAAAGTTACAATGTAATCTATAACTAAAATTTCAGCTTAGATTAGACACTTTATTGCACTGACTCTAAGTCATATCTGAATGTTTGAAATTAAATCTGTACAAACATTTCTGGAGCTGATAAATTTATTTTGTGCCACTCGTCAGCAAGGCAAACAAGTCTTGTCACTAATGAAGAACGGCCCCTTCAGCTGCGATGAGTTTTGATGTCTGAGCAGAACTCCTGCTAAATAAAAACTCATATAAAAAACGAATCATAAAAAGTTAGTGAGCCCCCTTTTACAAAGATATAAAAAAAAAAAACATTTTGATTTGTTTTTGTATCTGCTCTTTAGTCCTAGCTTTCTTCTTCCAGGTGGATCCTGCAGGGTCAGACAGACCACTGATCCGTGTTTGTGGTGGGAGAGTCCGGCCCACTGAGGCTCTCCTGCTTGTCTGTCTGCCAGCTAAGACTCAAATCAGTCTGAGGAGGAGACATATTTACTGAGCCCAGTTAGAGAGAAAAAAATAGCTCCTCTGGTTCATTTCACCAAGATCTTCTTTAAATGTAAAGATGAAAACATGGATTTTTTTTAATTAGAACTAGAAAGAATGGATTTTCTGCAAACAGAGAACAGGAAAAATGCTCTGCAGTAGCTGTAAAAAGCTTTTTGATCTAATTTGTAAAAACAAAAAGTGTTTAAATCTCCAAGTTTAGTCAAACTTCTGGTGAGGAAAGTGCCAACAATCTTCTCTTTGTTACTAAAGACGTTGCCACATAATTACATTTAAGATGCTTCAGAACAGGTTTGACTCGTCAGCTCAAAAGGTTGAAATAATTAATAAAATGCTCTCTACCTGCAGAGGTTTCATCTCCTTCCTGATGAGTGAGCTGTGAATGGACACAGCTGAAAACCATGATGCAAATGAAGTTTGGTACTTTTAGGTTTTATGCAAAAACCCAAATATAAATAAACTTTACAGGAAGTTTGTGTTGGATTTATAAAGTTAAAATGTCTTTTATGTTTCAGCTCATGACCCCTGATGGCCTCCATCCTGTGAACCTCCACTCTGAAATGGTTGACTTTTAAACATTTTAAAGTTTGTCTTCACCTGATGCAGGGGTCATGGCCGTTAACGGAGGGCCGGTGGAGTGTCTGGAAGATATTCCAGCTCATGTGTGGAAAAGTTTGCCGGATTATCTGAATCTTGGGCCGTCGGCTGTAAATCAAAGCCGTGTTGGTGAGTTTGACAACCTCTTTTGTGTTTTCAGAGCTTTAACGTCTGTTACGGCTTATGATCATCAGATTTTTAGTCTTTATTTTGATCTTTTTAGGGTTTTTAAGGTCAGCTGGCTGTCTTGAATTGGGTTGACCCCCCAGCAGTAAAAAAGCTGTTTCTGTGACTTTATCCAAGTTTCATAAAGATCTGTCCAGTGTTTCAGGAAATAGAAAAGAGCTATTTTGCTAACATAGACACACATAAAACATTATCACTCATCTTTCATGAAATTAGGCGATAAGTTCCAATGAGATTTTTCGCAGATCTTTGAGTCTGAAGTTAAATCTTATGTTTACTGCTTTTGTAATTAATATTCAAAATTAACCAAACGTTGTGCATAAACAGTCACATTTGCATTTTTTCCTCAGTGTGCTGCATGAAAGATCTTTTGTTTTAATGTCATTTTCATATTTTCAGGTGTCTGGGCCACAAAACTCATCCCAAAAGGGAGGCGTTTTGGTCCGTTTGTTGGAGAGAAGAAAAAAAGGTCCCAGGTGACCAGTAATGTCTACATGTGAGAGGTATGTTGCTCTGGCACTGCTTGTTATTGTTGCTTTTTGTTGTTGAATTAAAGATTTTCTATAGAAACTGTAGACACAATATTTGCACTGAAAGCTTTTTGGTTTCGACTTGTTGTCTGAGTATTAAATATTCATGTTTCAGTGGGTTTTAATGAACATTAGCTGAGCTCCTGTCATAAAACTATCAGTTAGCTTCAGATGATTTCCAGTTTTATTAAAATATATGTTCAGGCAAACACTACTTTGTCCTCTGGTTGTACATGAAACAAAAACAAAAGTCTGCTGGCCCTGAGTAGCTAAGTTAGGATCTAAAAATGAGGGGGAAAACTTTATAAATAAATCTACCAGTGGTACAAGTTAAACAAGATTTTAAAATGAGGTGTTTATAACATTTCAGCTCCCACTTTCTACTTTTCAAAAATCAAAGGACTGTTCGTGTTTTATTGTGTCGCTCATCTGTCTGCTGCAGGTTTATTTCCCAGCACGGGGATGGATGTGCATCGATGCCACAGATCCCACAAAGGGGAACTGGCTCAGATACGTGAACTTGGCTTGTTCCAGTAAAGAGCAGAATCTTTTCCCGCTGGAGATCAACAGAGCCATTTATTACAAAGCTTTGAGGGTGAGTTAAACACACATTCCCAGAGGAGATTTTTTTAAACAGACATCACACTTATGGCTCATAAGTGTATAAACAGATATGCAGATATGTACGAAACCTCATCTTTGCCTTCTAGAAGCAAGTGATGAAACATTAGGCTTTGGAAATTAGGTTTTTTATTCATTACATCAGATTACAGTAACTGTTAAGTGTATTTACTCTTAGAAACATGTATTGTATATTTTTGTTGTTTTGTTTCTTTATAGCCTAGAGAAATATTGATCATGACCACTTTAAAAGATTACAAGTTGCTTGGGAACAAAGTATGAAAAGATTATGATTGGATTAAAATATTCCTTTTTTGATATTAAAGGTTTTTATTGTTCATATGTGTGTTTAAAAAAAAAGGAAAAAGTGTAGCACTTCCTAAAAATGGTTTCTGTTGTTTTATGTATTGTTTTGTTTTTATAAGTTATTACATGTAGTTACTGTGATATAATCATCGTGATATAATTATCTGCTATGTTCCTGAGAGTTAATAACAGATTAGATGAACAGTAGCCCAAATATCCCCCACATTCCCGGAGCCTCCCAACAAACCAGGCTGTGATTGGTCGGCCGAGCTCATCTCTCACTGTTTCAGCCAATCAGGGCGGGAGAGGAGCTGCTAGTGTGGTACACGGTGGAAGACAACCCCGAGATAACAGCTGCACTGGAGGAAGAAAGAGCCAGCAGCCTGAGCAGGAAAAACTCACACAGGGCGAAGCGAGGTGAGGCCTCTTAACCCCGAGCTCCTCTGCCGTTTTGGGCTCCGGTTCCCACACATCAACTCGAGCTGTCCTCAGGTTGTAACAGACGAGCTGTAGCTGGTTATAATAGAAAGAAAGCTAGTGGAAGCTAACGACTGAGCGATGTATCTGCGGAGCTTTTCTCTACTTCCATACTTGACTTAAAACTCGTCAGTGACGCTATATTTGGCTCAACATAAACATCGCATTGGTTTAGACTGTATTATTTACCCGCTAAACCCATATTCGAGCCGCTTTTCCCCCTCATCTGGGTCCGACGTTGTTGAGGATGTGACCTTCCTTGAGTTCATCCATCGGGGAGCCTCTCTACTTGATGGTGGCCTAGCAGCTTAGCTAACTAACCAGCTTCCTTATCTAATTGCTGTCTCGCGTTTTATATGGACTTGTATTTGATATCAGACTAAAATATAGTGGGCAAATAGTTTATCTAATGTCGGCCCGTGTGTGGTTTTGGTCCAGAACAACCAGTTCATCGAGTTGTCAGACTTAAACTGATGTTAGCATGAGGCTAAATGGCTCCACGCACGGACGTCTCGTTGAGGAGGTGCCGATGCTACAACTAACTGGGTGGATGAAAAGAGTCATTTTGAACAAATAAACAACCATATAGTCATATATAACACCCCAATTTAGTGTTTCAACGCTTTACTTAGCATTAGCTCAAAGTAACTAAACAGAAAATAAAAAGAAACAACTTAAACGTGGAATTTATTAAACATTTATAACACTTTTTATGTTAAACCTGATCACTATATATATATGAACCTGTTACATTAATTGGCCTAACAACAATCAGGTTTCTCGTTTTTTAACTTGCCGGATTTGTCACATTTACATCCACCAGTATGAACTTTGAACGCGTTTTCACCATGATGTATCATAAAAAGTGGGAAAAACGCATTGCAGTCTTATCAGGCCTATTGCAAACTATTTTACTTATTTTTATTTTTTGCAGATGTATAAGCAAGATCATTCACCTGTCTAGGTAATATTATTTGTTAGAATATTATTCGTCATGGCAGTCCACATTCACTGTGCAGTGCAATAAGTTTGCAACTCAAAAGATACACATAAAATACTAATAAAGGTAAATTAAAAAAAAGGCAATTACCATTCCATTACTATATGATAAAAAGTTCTGGTCAGCAATCTGTTTCTGTATATGGCATTTACAAGTATTTGTACGTTATGTTTGCATAGACATTTGTAGCTCAACATATATAGATTCTGTAGAGAGTCAGAAATGTGATTACTCTTAACTTTGTGTCACCATCATGTAATTACACAATACCAGAATGACAAATCCTTAGTAGCACAAAAAAATATTTTGAGTAGAAAATGAAATTTGTAACTAGGGCTGCACAATATCAGGAAAGCCTGCGATGTGCAATAACAGTGCTTAGTACTAAACCCAAAATCAACTCTCTTTTTTTAGCATTTAAATGTCTAAATTGTGCTTTAAGTTTATTGTCTTTATATTTTTGTGTAAAGTTGTTTAATTCTGCAATATGTTGTCTAAAATCTCCCATCTTCTGTGTTCGACACGTATAAAAACCTCTCACTCAGAAACCCGCCCTGCAGCGAGATGGGTTGGAATAGCGAGCACTGGGATGAAAGTTTGTTAATGCTTTGAACATTAACTCATGTTAGCAGTGATTCTGCTTACATCACTTTAACATTTAGAAACTTGACCCATTCTGTCTTAAATGTGAGTTTGCATGTGTGTTATGAAACTTTACAAAATACATTAATTTGTTTAGAAGATTCAGAAATGTTTTCAGAGATGCTAGCTTGTCAAATGAAGCTAGCTGTCACATTCCCTGTCCTGACCACACCTCCTCACTCATCCCCACATTTGGCCGTGCCTCTCATTGTCTCTTGGCACTTTGTTGGAATTTTTCAAATCTGCCTCGGGGTGGGGTTATGCTTTCACAAGGTGGGGTTAGTAACCCTTTAATATTGCGATGATGATGTTACTTGTGATAAATTAACAAATACTTAAGTATGCAGTACTGATGTCTTTGCTCTGGGTTCAGTAGAAAAACAACTACATCATTTCCATTCCAAAATAACATATTTTAAAAAGTGCAACAACAGCTGTTGTATTAACAAACTGCATGTAATACAGTTTCTTGATGACTTTAAAACATTGCTCCCATAAAATATCCTCTGATGCTTTAAATACTGAAAGTGCTCCTTACAATCATTTTTTATAAACAAATAATAAAGCATCTAATAATAATAATTTTAAGTAAATGTTAAACATAAATCCAACTACAAATTCTCATTCTAGTTGTCCAACATTTACTCCACTCACCAAGTGGTAATGATTTGATTTGGTATCTAGTGTCCATTTTGTTTATCAGATTGATGTTGACAAAACACAGAAATGCATACACATGAGCCAACCGTTTATTGCAATTTATGCCGTTTTTTGCAATATACTTGCACAGGCTGCTACTTTGATAACAATAAATTTGCAATATATTGTGCAGCCCTAACACTCAAGCTCCAACATAGTGTTTTTTGTTGAATTTGTCATGAAAGGACCTTGTGTAAGTTTCCATGGAGGAGCACTAGAGGCCGTGACATGTTATCACAACATTGTGATATTCTGACTTTTTGCAGACATTTTACCAACTAGGGCACTGGCAGTTGTCCTCTGTGCAAATCTTAATATTATTTGAATTTATGCAGATTTTTAAAATGTCACTATTGTGAAATCTTATACATAATATTTAAACTGCTTAGACAAAGTGAAACAGGTGGTTTACTTCTAGTTTTGCTTTATTAGTGCCTTTGGTCACCTGCATTATTAGTTGCAAATTTAACAAATTTTTGTGATTTAATTTTTGTTAGATTCTGAACTAAATTGACCCCCAGGTGTGGCTCTGGTAGTGTGCTGCAGAACAAGTTAATTTTAAAAACATTTTGAAAAGAAAAAAGGATTGCTTTGGATAATAAGTGATAGATGTCTTGAGACAAATGGTTGCCGGTGTTAACTTTGCACTCACGTGTCATTAAACAACAACAAAGAGGCAGGAAGTGTGACTGACTAGGTATAAAAAAAACAGCACCAGTCAAACCTCCGCCAGATAACAAGGATGTGGAAAAAATATAGTTGAAATGTTGCAGTTATGTAGGCTTAATCAAAGTGTTGTAATTTTTAAAGAATGGTAATAAAAGTTAGCTCAAATAAATAAAAGAAGTTATGCATTTGAGTATTTTTGAAACAGCGTTCCAGATGTTTTTGTGAATATATTTTGAATTCTTTAAAAAGTTTATATCAGCATTTTTGAAGATTGCAAGAAAAATACAGAGGGAATCCGGAATTAAGTTTAAAACGCACATTATTTTGTACTCTCTTCTTGTGTAAACTTGTATTTTGAAGAAGCTTGTGTGTGTGTGTGTATTTGTGTGTATTTGCAGCCAGAAGGAAGCTGCTGGAGAAAGCCAGACAGGCTGGTTTGGGTGGATTCAAGGAAACAATTGGAACCAAGCCTACTGTCAGGGGGATGTGGGAAATGGGAGAAGGTAAGTTTGTGTTAGTCAGCTGCATGGTTTCAAACTCCTTTGGGATAAAAATGTGACTTAAATCAGTTAACGCAAAAACGTTTTGATGAGAGAACGTAACTCTTTTTAACAGGTGTGAAGGAGGAGGACGAGAGGCCGTCAGACATCTCACGGGAAGTCCGTCCCATGGAAAGCACAGCCCGTAAAGATGTGCGGAGTGTGTCAGCATTAGTGATGGACAGAGGGGATTGGGCAGTGGAAGATGAGGAAGAAGAGGAGGAGGATGAGGATGAAGAGGAAGAGGAGGATTGTGAGGAGTCACATGATCACCAAAGTTCTCAGCAGTCGATTGTGGTTGATAAGCAGACTGGTCCATCACTAACCAGTGATTCAAAAAGCCATAACAGTTCACGTGCAAACCTAAAATTATCCTCTCTTGCCCGACAAGAGCAGGAGGGAGATCCTGATGGCGAGCTTGAGGGAAACCCCCAAGGAGATTCATATCCTTGTCACCACTGCGAACGCCACTTCTCCAGCAGACAAGGTCTGGAGCGTCACGTGCACATTCACGGCGTCAGCGGCCAGCAAGCACAGCTCTTTAAGTGCAGATATTGCAATAAATCTTTTGGCTCACAAGTGGGACGACGGCGGCACGAGAGAAGGCATGAAAGCGCGTCGAAAAAAAGGCCCAGCTCCCTGGCTGGTTTTGTCAATCTGCTCAACCCTATGCTGCAAACAGATTCAAGTCCCGACTGCACCAGCCCAACAAGTCACTACGCTTCCATCGGGTCCCAGTTCACGCAGAGCGCTGAGACGCAGAGAAAGGAGTTGGATCGTCCTTCGGCGTTGGATGAAAATGGCGAGTCAAAGGAACTCCATCCTTGCAAGTACTGTAACAAAGCATTTGGCACACACACCAACATGCGCAGGCACCAACGCAGAATACACGAGAGGCACTTGTTACCTAAGGGAGTTCGTAGGAAAGGCATGTTGTTACAAGAGGCATCGGCGCAGCAGCTTGGCGAGTCTCCTAGCACCAGCCCTCCACCCGTCTACGTGCCCAGTGCAGACACAGAGGACGAAGTTGACAGGGACGATTACGCAGTTGACATATCCAAGAACATCTCGGAAAACCTCAGCTTCTACATTGACGGCAAGATCGTGTCAACAAGTGCGGTGAGCAGCTGCGAGGTGATAGAAGTGGACACGAGATCAGCAGCTTTGTTTGGTCTGGACACAGTTATTATCAGCCCAAATCAGATTAGTCAAGCACTGAAGGCGGAGGGGAGGACAAGTGCTGCGAGGCAAATCTCTGCAAGTGAGCAGCCAGCAGCAAAAAGGAGAACATCAACACCCCCGCTCGTTACCAGCCTCAAAGTGGAGACCGACACAACGCCGTCGCCCTCTTCGTCAACTTCATCTAACCTGTTAGTGGGGGGGTTGTTTCAGCAAGCCACAGACTCGTCAACACTTCAGAGGGAGAAAACGGTTTATCTCTCGCCTAAGCTCAAACAGCTCCTTCAGACGCAAGACTTTCAAAAATCAACAATAGCCCTCGTAGAAAGCCACAGACTGGCCAACCCGCTGACAGTCACATCACTACAAGGGGCTGCAGGGAAGTTCAAAAGAAGAACAGGCTCTCCTCCTTCTTCTCCACAGCTCAGTCCTGCATGTAAAACTGAAAGCTGTAAAGCTGAAGTTGCGAGCACACACGCCCTCAAGGTGCCAAAGCTGGAAAGCCACAGTGTGCCACCTCCTGAATGCCTGCTGGATAATGATGATGGGGAAACCCAGAATCCCGGGAATGCAGCGCACAGCCAAGGATCCTCTAGCAGCGGCGGAAGCTCCTGTAATCAGCAGCCCTTGGATCTGTCAAACACTGTCAGTAGAAGAAGTGAGGATTTGACCAAGCCACATGGAGATTCGGCTCTGGATTTGAGTTTGCATCGAAAGCCTGCTGCTGAATCAGAATTGAAGGGAAATTCAACACCGCAGTCTCTAATGAAAAAGAAAAAACCCAACACCAGCATGCTTGAAAAGGTTCTAATGAATGAATATGTTGGTCTAACATTGCCAGGAGACGAGGGTCCCTCAGCTTTGGCAAACCTGAGCTGTTTCCATTCTCCATCTCCAAATGTGGCATCAGATTCTGCCCACCCCTCTCCACCCTCTTTGACCCCCGTCACTATAAATCCCTCTTCTCCAGAGAGTCTTGTAACATCCCCAACACCGCCTCCCCCTGTCCTACCTACCATCTCGTCTCCACCAACTCTGCCCAGCTCTCCTCTTTCTCAGCCGTCAGACTCACCGCCACTCAGACCCCTTCCTGTTCTCTCTCCAAAAATGTCTCCAAAATCAGTCGATATCAAGCCCCTGTCAGATTCAAACGAAAGTTTCTCTGCTGAGGAAGTCAAAGACGAAGATGAGGATGATAATTCTGAGCCAGTGGATTCGACAGACGCTCAACTTGAAGGTCCTCCTGATCAGTCAGAAACACCTGGTCCTCCTGAGCCTACAGTAGATCATCCTTCAGAAGAGGTTTCTCTACCTGCAGCTTGCAACAGTCCGTTAAATGGCAGCTTAAAGCAAGACACTGTTGCAGAAATGGAGACTTCTTTAAAAACAGACTTCGCTGCTCTCACATCTCAACCAGAAATCCCATCATCTTCAAAATCTCCTCCTCCAGCATCACTTGAGTCATCTTCATCACTCGTTTCCCAGCCTCCCCCTCAGATTAAAGTTAAAGAGGAGCCTCAGCACTGTGAAGAGGAGTTGCCACTTGTAAATCACGCACCCCAGGCCACCGCTGACTCTTCTCCTCAGCCCATAACTCCTGAAAACCTGCCCGTTAAAGCCTCTGAGAGTGAAGAATTCGACTCGACGTACTGCAAGACGTTTGTGTGCAACGTCTGCGAGAAGCCATTTGACTCCATCAAGGAGCTCAGCGGGCACATCGCAGAGCATGCTGCGGGCTGGCCCTTTAAGTGCGAATTTTGCGTTCAGCTGTTCAGTGACGAGGCAGTTGTGCTGGCCCACCGGACATCGCTCCACGGGGTGGGTCAGATCTTTGTGTGCTCCGTCTGTTCCAAAGAGTTCGCCTTCCTCTGTAACCTCCAGCAGCACCAAAAAGATCTGCATCCAAATGAGACGTGTGCACACACGACTGTAGAGAGTGGCAAACTTAGACCTCAAAATTACACTGATCCATCCAGGGCCAAAGAGGAAATCAGTCCCGTATCATCAACGCCAGAAAAAACAGATGAAAGTGCTTCACACGTTGACTCTGAGAAAGCAGAAGAGGAGACTGATGTGAATGGGAATCATGCGGAGGACCCCAACGAGGAGCTGTACACTACAATTAAGATCATGGCTTCAGAAGGAGGGAAGCCCAAAGGCCCCGACGTTCGCCTCGGCATTAATCAACACTACCCCAGTTTTAAACCACCCCCTTTTCCTTATCACAGTCGTTCTCATACAGGCTCTGTTGCCTCTGCTACAAATTTCACTACCCACAACATACCACAGACTTTCAGCACCGCCATCCGCTGCACCAAGTGTGGCAACAGCTTTGATAACATGCCCGAACTGCACAAGCATATACTGGCCTGTGCCAACGCTAGTGATAAAAAGCGTTACACTCCCAAGAAAAACCCCATACCCCTCAAACAAATAGTGAAGAGTCCAAATGGAGTCGCTTCACCCGCGGCGCCTCCTCCGGGCCAGGGCGGTTTCCGGAGGATGGTCCAGCCAAAGAGACTCAACTTCGGTCAAGAGACCGGCAAAACGAAAATGAGCGCCCTCAGTAAGAAGAAGAACCAGCTGGTCCAAAAAGCAATTTCACAGAAAAATAAAGCTGCCACTACTGCAAAAAAAGCTGCTGTCAAAGTAGAAGGAGAGCTGGCCTCTAACGTCTGCCCCCACTGCAATCGAGAGTTTACATACACGGCTAGTCTGACTAAACACATGGCCATCAGCTGTCCAATGAAACCTGTTGTAGCGAAAAAGGGCAAAAAAGGTCTAGCAGAGATGAAAAAGGCTTCTGTTTCTGCGGTAGATAAAAACACAAGCAGGAAGAAAGCCCCAGACGAGGAAGTAAAAACAGAGCCAGAGGCTAAACCTCTGAAAAAAACGAGAGGTCGTAGTTCTGGTGCAGCTGACCACGAAACCTCACAGACCGGCAAAGGAAAGACCTCTGCTGTGGCGGGTCGACTAAAAAGGCCCGCCTCATTCCCAGCACCAGATCCTCCGAGCAAAAAACCCAAGAAGGGCCAAGTTCAGTCTCTACCTCCCACCCCGTCGACCCCGGACACTCCCGGTGACACAGCACAACGGCCAGCCATGAGAATGCAGCGCGTGGGCAAAAAGCCAGCAGCCAAGAAACCAGCAGAGGTCCAACCACCGCAGTTGAAGAAAGAGGCGCGGTTGTCCCCCAGAAAGAGGGGGAGAGTGGGTGGTCCGGTCACCAGGAGCTTACAGATGGCTAACAGTGCTCCTCCTGCTGAGGTGAAAACTGAGGAACAACCAGCACAGGAGCCAAAAGACTCTCAGGTAGGAGATCCTGGATCTTGTCACTTCAGTTATTCTAAATGTGGATAAATGCATTGCTTTGGTGCTTTTTCTTTTGATAAACTAGACTTCAAAACCCAAAGAAATTTATAAATTCATTCCTACTTCTTTTACTTACAGCTCATAAAAGTTTGTCCACACAGCCTTTATGCACAGCCAAAGACATCATTTTAGGGACTTTAATCTTTAACTAAAAAGACAGTAGCTTTTCTTCTGACAGGTTTTTTTAAATCAGCTGACCTTGCTTAATCATTACATCAGCTGTTTTGTTGTTTATTTTCTAGCCATGTTTAATGTCATTATGATCTTTGCTAAAAAAGTAACACAACTAAGACACAGATAATGAACAGAAGTTTCTGATTAAGGGCAGCAAGTCAAAGCAAAATGCCTTTTTGATAAAGATAAATAGACTTAGGATTATAGATATTTAATTTTCTTTTCAAGCATGATCATTTATTTAAACAGCAATATGACTGCAGATTATCTTCTATCAGTCTTGACTATTTAAAAATGATCTAAACGTTTAACATTTATATAGGATAAACTCCCACAGCTTAGATTGAAGCTTGAAAACAAGTTTTTACTTTTGTCTACTGATTAATTACTTTGATTATTTCATCAGCTCTGTGTTACTTATTCATGTGTTGTGTGTTATTACAGGATTTGCTGATAAAGTGAGCCACAGCGATGGCATCGTCTTCCACCTGGGAATATAATATTCACCTATGGGACAACTTTCTGGACTCAATGAGGCACTGAGGACGATCTTCTCTGGTGGTTTTATTCACCTAAAACAAATTTGCCTATCTCAGCTGCCTTTCCTGGGTTTAAAGAGAGAACTCTGTTTTTTTTTTTTTTCATCACGTTTATGGACTTAAACTGAGCCTTGAATTTTGCCAGCCTTGCAAAAACATAAAAAAAGAAACAAACTGTAGATGACAGTATATATGTATATACATATGTCAATACTTGACCCAGAACAGTACGCTTTAGGGCTCTAGTATTTTTTTGAAAAGCTGACATATTGCAAATGGCAATCATGTATCAGTTAGGGTGAGTTAAGATGATTGTTTGGTTTGTTTGTTTTTTCTCGTTTGTTTGTTCCGTTATTTCCCCCACTGGGTTGTTTAGATTTATGATTCTCCTAATGCATGTGCTGAGTAGAGGAAAAACTAGATGAAGCCAGTTCCCATGTGTCTCCCTGTGGGCAGTACTACAGTTTAATCATGATTTACAAAATATAGATGATTTCAGCTCGATTTTATGTACTCACTATCTTGTAGGATAAATCTTTTGGCTATTTTTGTTTGGGGAAACAAAAAAAAAATCAAAAGAGCAGTTTACTGCAACAATTGGTCCTCAGGAACACTGTAGTGCGTGTGTGTGTGCGTGTGTGTGTGTGTGTGTGTGTTTCTGGTTGAAGGTGCAGCCAGACAGCTCCTTAATCTGAATTATGTTCATGATTATTTTTTTAAATTTGATTTCTGTTTTTGTTTATCAGGTGTTTGTAGTTGGTGATCCCAGCTGCAAAAATGATTGGGATTATTTCCTAATCTCCTTAAAAATGTCCTGAGAATATTGTCATTCAAACAGCCCGGTGTTCCTATAGCACTTTAAAAAAAACAAGCTGCCAAAACTTTAAGCTGGATCAGTAAAGTGGGTGTAATCAAACCGTGTGTGATGGCATGTGTTCTGATCTACAGTCAGCAAATACTCATCATTTGCTCAACTTTTTCAGTTCATCTGTTCACGGATTTCTAATCTGGTTGTCTTCTTTCGGTGATTTCAAACTCACGACACGTTTTTTTTTTAATTTGTATACGCCATAATATAAAACGTTTGAAATAAGATGTATGTAGATGATGTTTGCAAAGTTGACATGTTTTATTTAGATTCAAAAGCCACACTAAATGAATCTCCATACTCTGAGGAGAAAGTTGTCTTTGTTTCTGAGTTTATTTTTGGTAAAGCTGTACGATGAATATCTCCTGCCAATGAAAAGTTTATTATTATTATTTCCAGCGCTTATTTTCTTTTTTTCTTCTACATTTTACCACAGGAGGAGCAAAAACAGGTGGGGCTTGAAGCTTGTATCATGTTATTGGAACATAATGAGATTTAAAATTAATTTATATTACACTGAGAAAGTTTATTTTTTGCCTTTCAGCATCAAGATTATGTAGTTTAGGATGAACAAAGACAAAATCCCAAATGACCTCAAGTAAATACTTTTTTTTTTCTTTTTTGCTGTAATTGACGTTATAAATAAAGTTTTTCAGTTTGTGTAAAGTTGTTGCTTCTGTTGATAGGTTAATGTTTAGAAATATTTGTTGATCTTCTCTCCATGCATCCATAGGTTTTCTCAGGTAAAAAAAAACTCCAAAACAAAACAACAACAGTGGTTGTTTTGTCTGTCTTTCATACCCATTGATTCCAAATAGTTAGGAGACATTTAAAAAGCCCATAAACAAAAGGTTTCAAACTCAACATGTAACACATGGTTTGTTTGTCCATTTTCCCCCTCACATGCTTCTTAAAGTGAACACAAGTTTTTTTGGATCAAATAATACAGGGCTATAATCTAAAATCTAAAAGCTATATATATATATACATATATATATATATATATATATATATATATATATTATGTTTTTGACACTGAATGTGTCAAGTAGGTTCAGCATGTGATTTTTGCTTATTTTATTCATGTGTTTGCAGATAAAGACCACTGCAGTTGTTTATGCTCCATTTATTTTGTCTTTTGGTTCAGGATTCATTCCAAATCTTATTTAACGCTGTCTCCCTCTTGTGGAGCAGTCTGGGAATAAAGACCCCAAAATATATCTTGTGTCTGATTTCCTGGGTTTCATACACATTCTACCAGTCCACACTTATTTGGCGCTTTATCAAGTCAATACAAACTCTAAACTACTTTACACTTCAGCCATTTACCCATTCATACACACATTCACACACTGATGGTGGTAAGAGCCTAACTTATGACTGTCAATGTACCCACTGAGATTACCATGTGGCAAATCTAAATCTAAAAATGATACTTTTACTTCTTTATTTTAAAATTTAACACCTAGTTACACGTTACAAATCTAAACATGACCAAACTCATCATGGAAGGAGTTGTTTATGCACACTAAAAATGAAAGTGTTGAATTTACTTAAACTGTCATGTATTTGTGGAGAATCTGTGCCAGTTCAACATGAACAGAACAATCAAATAAATAAAAATAACTATATCTATATATTCAATTCAATTCAATTCAGTTTATTTATATAGCGCCCAGTCACAACAACTGTTGTCTCAGGGCACTGTACACAA
>JARVGW010000682.1:12227741-12274222 GCA_031762495.1 Anablepsoides rubrolineatus | reverse complement strand
GCTAAACTGGACTGAGGTTCTTTTGATCATTTTTAGGCTGCTCTATTTTCTTCTCTGAGGTTAAATGATTTTCAGTCTCTCAGGGTTCAGTTTCGTGATCGCTCGATCGTTTAAACAATAAAAACTAAAAAACTAAAATAAAATCTAACACCGTGTTGAGACGCTCCTTACATCCAGAAAACAGAACAGAGTCATATTTCTGTGGATTCCGGTCAGATTCGTGACTTTTTGGGTTAAAACTGTCGACTAAAAAACTTTGCGTGGCTGCCGCACATTCTCACGGCAGGTAAAAACTGTACGTAAATTTACGCAGACTTTCACACAACGTTGGTTTTGAAACATCCCAACGTGGGCGTAGAACCTGGTGCAACCAACTTTTTTTATGCGTTTATACATGAGGCCCCAGCTCACCACAGAGCTGTGACGTCTTGTAGATTCAGTTTTTAACACTCGGGGTGATCATGTTGATGGATGAGGTTATGAAATTAATGCAATCTGTGTGTTGGATTTGATCCACTGTCCAGATTCCCTTTTCTTCAGGAACGTGTGTATTTGCTGCACGGTCGTAATGGTAGAGTTTATAGCTGGATTTGGTTTATGGGTGTCCAGCTGTGTTTGTGTGTGTGTGTGTGTAAAGCTGGCCAATTGAAAAAGGGCTCCACCACACTCATGCTGTCAGGGTGAAATATCACTGCACTCTCCCCTGATTGCTGTGTACGTTGCTTTAGCCCAATTCATAAAAATGCAATTCCACGCTGCTCTGTGCGCCTGACTTGACTGAATAAATTATGACATGCTGGAGAGGCAGATTTAAGATGTCCAACAGCAAAGCATTTACCTCTCTCAGCCACTCAATTATCTGATGCTGAAGGTTCGGAAAAAGCTATTTGTAAACAATGTTTTTTTTTGTTTATTTCTTCAGTTTTCATTAAAACTACATTTCCTGAAGGACGCTTAAAAGTTTGCTTTATATCTCATTAAAAAACGATTTTACAAATGTTATTGTTTATTAAGATTACTCAAAGTTCTTGTCAGACAAATTTGATTTAACTTGAGAGTTGGAGTTTTGCCAAAAGCCTTACCTAATCATTAATAAATGGTTAGTTAATCTTTAAAACATCATCAATTAAGAATACATGTGCACATTTACACAGTCTAATATTTATTATAAATTATATATATCCTGAAGGTTTCATTAAACAATAGTCTTTATGGGTAAAATTAATAAATGTGTTCATTTAGCTTATTAATTATGAATCATCCTTAATTAATGATGTTTTCAAGGTTAACTAACCATTTATTAATGATTAAGGCTAAATAAAGTGTAGTTATTTTAAAATATTATGTGTTGTAACTTTAGGGGGAGTTTTGGCCCAAAATTGCACATCTAAAATAACTTTAAGGTGATAACATTTTTCCCAGAGTCTTTCTCTCTTTACCCTGCAGGTGTCCCTCACACGAAAGCTACCGGCCTCGTCCATTCCCTCCGTCCAGAGGATTTCAAACTCCCCAGCTCCTCCGGTATGACAGGTGTCCAGATGGTGTGCCGGTAAATATTGAAAGAGTTGAAATTTGGGCCTGATGGAAGAAGACTGAAGGAATTACAATTCCTCCTGAGGGAGACATAAATGTCTGCACAGATATTTCAGAGCGGAGCGGAGTTGTGGATGGATTCAAACAGCATGCTGACGCTGCCATCCACAGATCCTCTCACAAAGCTAAAACTGTCACAAAGATGAAACTCCTTCTGAAATAACAAGAAGGTCTTCACAGGACAGCCAACTTTAAGGCTCTTTGAAAAGTTGGAAAAACCTTCCTCTTCGACTTTGCTAGTTTTACAAACAGGGAGTTTTGGTGTGGTAGTAGCTGAGGCTGATCACCAACACATACTCTGAGTGCAAACAGATATAAAATCTGAGTGTAGAATTTTATCATTAACTACTGGGAGTCTGCTCTGTCTGTCTGTTAGCAAAATATCTTACAAAACACTGAACAGATTTTAATGAAACTTTCAGGAAATAATCATTGGATACACCTGTACATTTAACTTTCAGAGTTAATCCATATTAAGATGGCTGCCACAGTAAACTGAAATTAAAAAACACAAAAAGGTCTTTAAATCAGTTGGTTTTATATATACTGTGATAAAAATTGATATAGTTGTAGCTGGTTATTATTCAAAACACATGCCCTGAGTGCTGTTGATTGTACAAGATCTTTGTTTAAAACTTTTGCTTTTATTGTTGAAGTTGACACTCTTTGTCTTTTAGCTAAATATCTCATGAACCCCTGGGAAAATTTGAATAGAAGTGTCAAAACCATATGACTTTGTTTTTAGAGTTTGACCAAAACGATTACAATGTTAGAATTTCCTCAATATAAAATGATCTAAATGTAAAACTCATTATGAGTTTATTTGTGGTGGTTTGACAAAAAAAATGCAATTGTATGTCAAAAACAAAAACTGTAGAAAACGTCCTAGGCCTACTGTCTTTTTTTAATTTCCCAAAACTCCAAGATAGAATTGAAACTCATCGTTTTAGTTCACTTCCATAAACATGGTATAAAATCAGAAATCTCTATCTGATTGGATTGTGGGTATAAATCTAAATTTATTGTAGGTTTGTTTTCTGGCACCAAAAATAGCTGCTAGTTTCAGGAGACGTTGCTTGCTGTTACTCCTGCATGACAATATCGAGCCTCCCTAAAAAAGCTCACTGTGCCCCTATTTCATGTTCAAAGAGAATCCCATTAAACCTGATGAAGACAGAGAAGGCGTTTTACTCGGCTCTGCATCAGCCTCCCAGACTTGGAGACCTGATTTGAGTCGTGTTGTTTGTTGAAGCCCCAGTGTTGAGTTTGACCTTTGCAGCCACACAGCACAGGGTGCAGAGTCAACCAGCTCTATTTGCCATGCACAGTGTCCCTGTGCACGGCTTTTAACGCCTTCCTTTTGTGTTGTTATTTGCAGAAACACCTGCTGAAGCCGTCCTGCTGCTCGGCTGAGGTCCACTGAGCCGCTTCCTTCCAAAGCAGGAGGATTTGAGGAGTGCTGTGCTCAGATCCCTGGTGACTTCACCTTGCAGAGCAGCGGTGTGAGACATAAATCCAGGCCTTCCTTTTTTTTCATTCTCAGGAGGAAACAGGCTGCAGGAAGCAAACGTTGGGCTGAGTGGGAGAACATATGTATTTGCTGCAGTCTGAATGCCCTCACATCTTCACCACTTATCAGAGCTTCTCCCCCTTATAGGATCTTCATTTCTTCCCCAGAAGCAGTTAATTTTTATTTTAAACTCAGCAGTTTTCTACAATTCCTTTTCATCCTGAAGCCCCTGGAAACCTGCAGATGTACCAGCCCTACTTTCACTTTCACACACTTTCCTCCACTTTTTTTCTCTCTCATTTTTTTTCACACTCCCCTCCTTTTTGCATTTGGAGTTTGCTGCATGAAGTCTGTTTCCCAGCAGCAGCCTGAGCATTAAGATGGATCGGGGTGGGGGGGTGCATTTGCATGGAGAAGGGTGGGGACGGAGGGAGTAATAGAGATGTGAGGGAGAACGAGGGCGCAGGAGAGAGGAACACCAGTGCTGAGGCTCAGCGAATGAGAGCCGAGGGGAGGAGGGGGAGCAGATCACAACACAACACCGCTGTCCCATGCTCACAGGGTTTGGATTGACTTTTACCTGCCTCTGCCTCAACCCTCTCCCTCGTTTTCCTTTCCTCGTCCCCTCCACTCCAGCCTGACTGGAGCCGCAGAGGATTGTTCAGTCTGTTCAGATGAAGCTGAGGATCAGTGCGCCTCTCGCTGCTCTGCCTACCTCACATTCGCACACCATGCTTCGGCAGGCGCACACTCAGAGAACTTTCTCTCCCTCACACTCACTCACATGCTCATAAGCAGGGCAGGGCACACACACATACACACACACCCCTCCTGTTATCCGTGCAGCGTGAGCAGCTGTATTCCACTCCTCCAGCACCGCAGCCACAGCAGTAAAAGGAGGACATCACTGGACATCAACAGAGGTAAGCATCTCTCCTCTTTCTTGCTCCGACCCCCCCTTCCCCTTTTTTTTTTTGTTCATCATGATTTGACGCAGCCTCCTCTTGTCTTTGTCCTCCCCATCCCAGCGCGTGGACGCCATGGAGGACACCCTCACCTGCAGCCACGTCACCTTCTCCCAGGTGTTCGGGCGCCAGGGACTGCTCATGCAGGCCAGTGAGTAGAAAGAAAACTCCACCCGTTTTCCATCTTCACCCCTCCGTGTGGTTCAGATCATGTTGGTGCAAGAAGATTACAGCAACAAATCTTGACTCTTTACTGTGGCCAACTTTAGTTTAGACAAAATAAAAAAAACAAGGTTTATTCTAGGAACAGAATTACAAGGTTGCTTCTAATCTTGTTTTGGGAACAGAAGCTTTTTTTTTTAATTTAGACGCTGTTTTTGAAATACTGCCTGGTTGTTGGTGTTTTTGGTGGCGGTGCAGCTCGTTTATGAGAAGCAGGTCGTCTTTCTTGTTTTTATTTAAAGGAGCTCGGCTTTCAGGTCAACTTGGGGGTTGTGTTTCAGGAAAAAAAAAAAGCACTTTATAAGAACTGGAAATAAAGTGCTCAGTTCAGCTGTTTATGTAAATGTAAATGAAATATATTTGATGTTTTATTTATGTTTTCATTTCAGATTTGCATGCAGGCATGCTTTAAATTGAGTCCATATTTCAGTTGCAGTGTATGAACAAAGTTAAGTTTGACACGTTTCAAACTTCAATTCAAAGATTGAATATGTTGTGCAAGAAAGAGCTCATGGTGTCTTTCAGATCTTTAAATATATCTGTATATTTAAAGCATCTTATAGGTAGATTATGTTTGTGTTCTGTAGTTGCTTTATTTACCTTTTTCTTGGATTATCGTGGCTCACTAAATGGTGAAGGTAGAGGATGTTTTTGTCCATGTCTGTTATTAAAATATGTCATGAATTTTAATGAATCATGCACAAAATGACCAATGGATGTTTATCTCCAGCTGATTAACTGATTTAAAACCCAAACATGGCTAAACCTCAGTCAGCTTTACAGATGTTGAGCTAAAACTTGATGTGTTATTATCACTGATAGTCTTATTTTAAAATGTAAAGGTTTAAAAGGAAGACGATCTTGGCTTTATATGAAAAGTAGCAGGTGATATGCAGTCCTTTAAAAAATGCAAGATTGTAGTTTCTTTATTTATTTAAAGGAAGCCAGAATTCAAGACATTTCCAGTGTCCAGTAAAGTATATTTAACACCATATAATGTATTATTATCTATCATACTATTGTATTGTAGTTTGAACACAAGAGAGGTTTAATCATCAGTGTATTTTTGACTCATTTTTCTAAAAACATTATAATTTCAGTACATTTCGACATTAACTGGACCAAACAGCAAAGACCCATCTCGTCTCCAGCTTTAAAACCTGAGCCGCCTCCTCTCACTCATCATGCTTTAACGTGGAGCGTAGCAGCTTCTGGGAAAACGTGGTCAGTGCTTCCGATGTTTCCACTCGCCCATAAACGCAGAGAGTTCCTTCACAAACGATTATGAGGAGAGCTGAAGTGAACATAACAGTAAAACGTGCCTTCAGAGGCGGAGACCGCATCCACTCTGTTGTACTCATTTTAATTTCCGGCGTTTTCTCATCATTACCACCTGGAGAGAAAAATGTCTGATTGGAGTTTCACAGCATGTGTTATAATCAAGAAGCCATCATGTTGAAGAGCTGATAATGGAAACAGAACAGGAAAAACTCATGCGTATCTGCAAAGCTGTGCTGCAGGACTTGTGTTTTTTTTTTTCGTTTTTAGGACCTATTTTAGGAGATAAACGGGGAATTGTTGGTGCAGTGGATTGTTGTCTGTGCTAAGGTTCTTCACCCTCTCGTTGCATCAGAGCTTTTATAAATTATGCACTTTGTTTGAGTGTATCTGTCGGCTCGATACTGCCTTGATAGGAGCGTATTTGAGTTAAAGGGTTGCAGAGCCCTGATTAAAATTCTGTTTCAGATGTGGAGCATTTGAAGCAAGTGAGAATTTTGCTGCTGATCTGTTTTTCTGGGTTTATGTTTTTGTGCTTTTATACCAAAAAGAGATGGTGACTTTCTCAGTGTTTGTGTGTGTGTACACACACATATATATATATATATATATATATATATATATATATATATATAGTACATAAAAAGTCAACACTTTATGGTAAAGAACAGAAAAAACAGAACAGCATTGGGCCTCAAGGCACACTGTCCTGCATGTTTTAGATGTGTCCCTGCTTCAACACAGCTGATTTCAATCGATTACTGATTAACAGGTTTTGTTAAATTGCAGTCATCTGAATCAGGTGTGTTAAAGCAAGGAAACTTAAACATGCAGGGTTGGGAAACATCGGTATACATATTAAATGCTACTCAGATGAATTAATTGAGCCATTCCAAATAAATTTTATTAGCTGCCTAATGAGTTGAACGAAGCTGAAAAAAAATAAATCAGTAAATATTTGATATTCAACAGTATTTAACCAGGTCTGTGTCTTTTGGGTTGTTTTCTATTCATCAGCTTCTAGGTTGGTTTCCTTCGACCCACACCTGTTCGCTGTTGTTAATTAGCCCAGGTGTGTCCACTCCTCTCATCAGACCCAGTTCTTGTAGCAGGGCTGTTACTATCGTGGTTTCTCTGCTCCATTATACCCGATATGAACGCACGATTGACTAACAGCTTCTGCAGAACTTGAAGAGGTAATTCAATCCCAGAATCAGGTGTGTTGGAGCAGAGGAACAGGAACACCGCAGCCCCTTATCTTCACAATCGAATGTGGAGCAAACTGAACATTAGCAGATATGTATTAGAGCTGTTTTTGCTGCAGCCTGATAAAATATTTTGCGACTCATCACTTGGCCTTTTATAGTAAACGAGAACTGTTGCAGTTTAACGGTTAATCTATAAGACTTGCAGTGTGGGTTTTGTGGTTTCTCCTTTGTTTTGTTAGTGTCTCTTGCATCCAAACAGATGTGGTTAAATGATTCTGCTCTCAGCTGTTTAGTGTCTACATGATCAAATAATATATATATATTTTTTGGTAATCACTCAGTACTTTTGCTTTACCTAAAAGGACTGAAAACAAACAAACAAAAAAGTCAGAGTAATTAGTGAATTAAGTGTTTTATGTTTGTTTTATGTTTGACTTAGTTCTTAGAATTCACAAAACTTTGGCTTTTCCCCCACTTTCTGGATTAAAAATTTAGTAAAGCATAAAAATAAATGAGATGTCAGGAACAATAGAGGATATGATCCATTTACTGAGATTTATGAACTTACTGTTCCATTAGAACATATTAATACAAATCTCAGACGATTCTGTAGTAATATATTCTGACTTTAAATACTATTACCCTTCATTAGGCGTTATCAGGAGAAGATTTATTAATGACTGAATAATCACAAGTCATTTATTCATCCTGAGTCCATCCCTTGTTTCTTAATTACAAATTACTTCAAAGTGTTTAATGATAAATAATTACCTGAAGGTTTTCAAGCTGTTATTTTTTTACTCCTTGGAAATAAAAAAGTGTTTCATTCTGCAGAACGGTATAATGTATGACTGTACACAGTGGAGGTTCTAACCTTTTCCCCCCATGTTTTTCACAATGAGAATAAAAAATGTTGCAAATAGTGTCAAAAAAAGAAAAGAAAGTGTTCTGTGTGAACAGATGAAAAAGAAACTCAGTGTAAAATGCTTTGAAGAACCCAGACAAGGTTAAGCAGGTGTTATATAAGTGTAGGTTGACTTTGGATCTGAAAATTGAACTAATCGTTTTCCATGAAGCAAGAAAAGACTGTAAAAAAAAAGATCAAAAGCTTCTTATTCAGTCTGGCTGAAAGGCCATTAGGAGGCGTCATCAAGACAAAAGAATCTGACAGAAAATCTGCAGATTTCCTGGGCAGAGAGCCAAAACAAAACCTTCATTTAGCTAAAATAAATAAAATAAAAAAAGGAGATGGTGAAAATAAGATCAAAATATAATTACAAAAACAACAAACTGCAAGTTTTTCATTAAAATGCAAATTTTACAAGCAGAGTATCATTCCGTTTAACACCAACAACTTCTTTCAAAAGAATTAACAAGTAAAGAACAAGTACAGCGGTTGTTCGGTTCGAGTACATTTTTAAATTATGGTTAAAATAACAGGTTTCCTGATCGATTCAAGCCAGGCGTATTGCTGACTGGAACGAGTGCCCAGACTGACTTCATTATTGAAAACCATTATTTATGTTTACAGCCGTCAATTTGGTCTTAAATCTTGGACGTCTTGCCTGAGTCCTGATCTCAGAATCCGTTTACTTCATTAAAAGAAAACAACAGAATGAGTTAAATCACCCAGAATGGAAACAAATCTCAGATGAACAGAACAGACCGCAGTTAAAGTTAGCCTATTTCCAAAGTCAAGTCTTCAGAATACAAAACCAACCTTTCCACTTGTGTATGTGGGTGGAAATCTTCTGCATTGCAGTTGTGTGGCAGCCAGTTAGTGCGAGGGGAAAAAATGCACAGAGGATTCCTCAGAAAGAAGACAAATTACAGCTATGTTACAGCTGTAAACTGAGACTTTTGGAAAATTATTAACAACTTTTTTTGTTTACGAAGTAATATTTAGAATTGGATAATGATTTAAACAAAGACAAACTTTTTTTTTTAACCCTTTCAGTGCTTAAGATAAAGTGCAAAATATAGAATTAGTCAATAAACTCCAACATTTGCAGGATGGTGGAATCTGAAGAGAAGCATGGCTCATGGTGTAGTATAGTAAAAACAAAACCTAAATCAAAAGCATGTTCTGGAATTGGTTCAGTCCTTTCATTCAGCTCATTCAGTCGTTCTCTCATGGTGAAAATCCTCAAAGTTCAGTTAGATGCCTCATGCACATTCTGTTTGATCAGAGCCCAGTTATTTAGATTAAGGGTCATACTGGATCCACAAGCAAGCAAGAGCAAAACATCTAACAGACATGCAAATCAGGATGATGTGTTTTTATTTAAACACTGAGCTCCAATCTGACATAATGTTTTC
This sequence comes from Anablepsoides rubrolineatus, assembly GCA_031762495.1. Classification (NCBI taxonomy): domain Eukaryota; kingdom Metazoa; phylum Chordata; class Actinopteri; order Cyprinodontiformes; family Rivulidae; genus Anablepsoides; species Anablepsoides rubrolineatus. Next base: position 12,265,127 of record JARVGW010000682.1, on the reverse strand, counting down.
TGACTTCCATCCAAAAAGAAGAAAGGAGTGACGTCTTGTAAGAGCTTACGATAATAGATGTTTATCATTTGATGAAATGAAAAAGGAAATCCTCCTTCAAACTGTTTAGTCAGATTTTTGGCAAGGCTGCATACAGCTGAAACAATTTCCTTGGAATTGTGTTTTATCTTATAAAAATGACAAGAAAAGCCTCTGAGTTTTACTTCCTTTGTGTTCTCCTATTTAGCAGCTCAGCTTTTTACAGTTTCCTTTTTTTTTTTGCAAGACTTTTCCCAACTTTTCACCCTCTCAAAGCGCTTGCGGCAACAAAAGACTCCCGAGGCTTAGCAGCTACCTCAAAAAAACGAAAAAAAAAAAAACGTCATGTGTTCTATTACTACGTTTGCACAAATCCCTGCAAGCTCAGCCCCTGCTTCTTTATGCCTAAATGACAGTTTCCCTGAGAGTACGGTAGTCACTGTTCTGCTCCACTGGACCACAGTGATGTGAGAGCAGCACGTCCTGAGGTCTCTGCAGTGTGGCGCTCAGGAGCCTATAAATCTGAATGGTGTCATCTCCCCGCTTGTGAATAGTCATCCTGGTGTCTCGGCTGAGGGAGGTCAAGGAGCTGGATTGTGGCCAAAGTTTTCCTCCCTGTTGGATTCCAGGGGTTTCTGGCCGTTGATTGATAATAATTTAATCCAGAAAGAGAAACGTCTCACTCAGTGGAAACGTTCGTGCTGGGTGCGAATTTAAAAGACTGCTTTTATTTTTCTCTGATCTCTTTTTAGATATATTTAATTTACAAACAAGGCGACGCTCAATATGCTCAATGCATCTTTCAGAGTTGTTTATATACCTGTACCTGCACAATCGATTCAACTGACACCACGGTGATCCCCGTCGGCTCTGAAAATTACCCACTCAGAGTCGATGCAACCCTCATTTAGACCATTCCTATTTGTCTTGTTTCCAAACAGGATTTAATAATCCCAGCGGACCCGAGCGTCTCAGTTCACATGTTTCTGTCTGTCAGTAAATCCTCATTAGCAGCAGCAGTCTGATCCCGATCCGATCAACAGCAGAAAACTATGTCAATATTCAGTTCAAAGCAAATAATCTGCAGGATTCAGATTCTTCCATGTTGTTGTTGTGACATGTTTAGTTTTTTTTTCAGAAAAGAGCAACACTCGTGTCTTCGTTAGCATGCATTAACTGTATGTGATCGATAAACAGATGAGTGTTCAGGAGCTCTGATGTTTGCTCTGAGAAACAACGGAGTGAGATTACCCCGTCTTGTTTGACTGACAGGTGACAGCTTTAAAAGATGCTGAGCTTCATTAACTCCTGGTATGTTAGTCTCTGCGTGAAGAGAGGAATAATCAGCAAGAAGAGGGTGGTTCAGCGTAGATGTGTCACATTCTTAATATGATTTTGGCATTTAGATTTTATTTGAATTGTGAGAAATTCCTACGAATGCAACACCTCACACCTTTAAAACCTGAGATTTATTTGTGTGTTTGGCATTTAAACCAGGCAGTCATCACATCTTTAATTTCATATTAAGCTTGTGTTTTATTCTAACTGTTCGTGCTTTTTATTCGTATTGTTTTATCGACTCACTTGTTTGTCTTTTGCTGAACCTTTTATGTGAACAGCACAAGGCTTTTTCAAATATTTTGTAAATCTGACTTGAATTGACTTCGCTTGAGGAGATTCTGCGTAATTATGTGGTTCTTTTAATGTGAAGGCAGAATTGTAGCAGCAATGATGCCCTTTTCAATTTCTATTATTTATTTTTTGATAATTATTTGTCTTTGTTGTTAGTTTTATTTTCCCCTTTAGTATGTTATTCAGTGTTTCTGCTGTGCCACCAGGTTAGGTCCACGTCCATTTTCACCTGCTTCTTGTTTCCTTATTGACATGCAGAAATGTGTTTCCCAGTCACACCTGTGGTCACGTCTGTTCAGAATCCTGTAAGTTTTATTTTTTATTTGGTCTCAGTCCTCATTTCTTGGTCCCAAAACCTCCGTACAACCGTGGCAGCCCATCAGGCACTAACAGAAGTGCACACATCACACTAGTTCTATCCTCTTTATTTCTATCTGTCAAATTCAGAATTGATTTTAAAATTTCAGTCTTGACTTTTAGAGCTCTTAATGGACAGGCCTCTCAGAAATCTTGACTCCTTACTTCTCTGGCTGCAATCTTCAGTCTCCAGACCAAAAAACTCCTAAAACCAGGTTTAAGACTCAAGAGGACCTGTTCTTTCAAACAAGAGCCCCAGTGGACCGCCCAGCCCCTGTGTCTCCATGAGGCTGACTCTGTTGACTTTTTAAAAAGGCACTTTAAGAGACGTTCAGACAAGCTTTTAGTTAAATGTGTTTTATTAGTCTTATTATTAACTTGTTTTGTTGTATGCTTTTATGCTTATGTTTGTATTTATTTTAGTTTTCCTCCTTGTGATGCACTTTGCAATCAGTAAAAAGTGCTACACAAATAAAATCTACTTACTTTGTAAAAAAAAATTGACAAAGGTCACTGAAATAACTTGAAACTGACAAATGTAATAATAAGAATAAAACGTAAACTAAAAGGAGAACAGTTTTAAACTTTGTTAAAGTTAAATGAGAACAGTAGCTGATGAAACTGACCTTGGCCAAAGAATGAGAAATTTGACTGCAGGTTGCAGCTCTTTCCACAGATGTTCAGCAGGATTTAAATCAGGAATAGTCCAGTGTTTTGTTTTTAGTCATTCTTGGGTGTTTTCAGCTCATCATCTTATTCGTGGACCCCTGACATGTGACTGAAACCAAACCTTCTGACAGTGGGGAACACATTTTCCCTCAGAATGCATAGGTTTGAGATTTAACGGCACTCTGCACAGATTAAAGACAACATGTGTCCCAGAATATCATTTTTCACTGTAAACAGTGTTTCTGCACATCAAACTCTTTGTGTTTCTGGGACAAATATTATTGACATCACTGAGGCCTTTTCTTTTTTAAAAAAACTGCATCATTTTAGGAGAAATATAATAATTTCCACACCTGCTCTGCCCTTTTTTCACTCCGTTTGTCCAAATGGAAAGTGAAGTTGTTGGAGAAATCGGAGCAGATGCACCTCAGCAGAATCCTGCTCGCTCAGCGAACACATCTCTTGGATTTAATAGTCACTCATCTCCGGTACTTTAAAGAAGCTAAATTTGTCCTCGATCTGCTGGCTGCACACCAAACTGCCAGGAGAGTGTTTAAAGTACGAACAACGGCAGATTTCACAAAAGAAGGAGCTAATCCTGATTATTTTGGTGACTGTATTCGTCTGTGTGGATTTCTGAGGTCTGTGCGTTTGTTTCAACGTCAGGCCTGCAAGGTTGAGTGAACCTTTGAGTTCCTTCAGTGTAAAAGCAGTGTAAAAAGCAGTGTGAACACGTGGCACAGCTAAGAAGTGGTTTAATTTAATACACACCTCAGGAGCAGCTCACGGTGCTCCGTTCACATCCCCGCGGTGGTTCTGCAGCATTGAACTGGTTGCCTGTGTGCTGACTGTGCTAATCTGCTCCTCCGTGCCGCGGTCCCTTTTTCGATTCTTTTCCTCAGATGCACTTTTTTTTTTTTTTTTTTTTGAAAAGCTGAGCCGCTTCTCGAAACAGCCGTGTTTGTCAGAGTTGCTCTCAGGGAGCTGCCACCATCCATCACAGAGCAGACAAAGAAACAGAGGGGAAGAGGAGGAGGAGGAGGAGGGGGGTCTGAGACAAGAAAACAGTCAACAATCCTCAAAAAAAGAAAACTTAGAAACTTGTGCATTTTGAAATTCAACTCTGTTCCCAGATAAGTTTGGATGCGGTGGGGAAACGAGGCCGAATGGAAAGATTTGCAAAACAAAAAGTGCAAACTTCTGTTGTTCCCAGCAGAAATAGATGCATCCAACAAACAATGTTCGGCTGGTATTTCATTTTGACTTACTTTAAATCAGCTTCTGACAACATTAAATATTATCATATTTTCCTCTGTGTTGCATCATTTTCTTTTATCTACACTCTGCTGATGCTTAGGACCTAAAGAGACCAACTCTTATCAAATTTTTAGAGCAAAATGTTTTTCTTTTTCTTGTTCTCAGTTATTCAGACAAATACAAAAATAATAATAATAAAAAGAGCTGAAATAAATGTTTTTGGCTTCTCTAAGCTGGTTTACACCACCGGAGACCTCATTGTGCACACTGCTGCAGTGCGAGCTCGTTTTAATGCAGCACAGCATCCAAAGTCAGCTTAGAGGCTTCACAGCTTTTACTTCTGCAGCCAGATTATGAAACCAGAACAGAAACAATCCTCACTGAATTAAAGTTAGATGCTCCTAAATAAAAAGAGCATCAGAAGCTAAAGCCATCTGAAAACATTAACCTTAAAGTTGTGAAGATGCTTGACTTGAAACCATCTCTCACAAAAAAAGAGATTAAAGGATGTTTAGATTTTCTTTACTTGACCAAACAGAGACGTTTCTGTGACAGCGGCGTGGTGACAGCTCTGGTGTTCGGAGCAGTGTTCTCTGTGGCAGCCTCTGCTTAGCACAATAACAAACAGGCAGATTTGACTCTGTGACAACCTCCACATCCAGCTCAAGCTTTTTTACCACAGCTTTGTTTCTGCGCTTCACACACAACAACAACAAGAGCAGCAGTCCCCCGCCTTGGGTGTGCAGGTTTAAAAATAACACTATAAACAGGTTTAGGCTAGGATCCAATCACATCTCTTACAATTTCCCAGGAGCACAACTTTATAAAACTTCTGGTTCAATGGGAGATTTATTTGTCTCATAAACAGTTTATTTTGTTTGTTTATCATTATTTTTTTACTTTTTTTTTGTATAGGAATAAACAAACAATCCGAATATATGTAGAATAATTTTCTGCCATATCATCTGGGTTTATTTTATGTAAAATAATTATTATTTTATGAAAATGCTTTCAGTATTGATATAAACAATAATTCTAAATGAAGAAAAAAAGTAATTAAAAGACCTAGCATAGAATTAAAGATCTACCATTTCTTGCAGAAAGGTTTTTAGGTCAATATCTGTAAAACTGATAGAGTTAGAATGGATTTTGTTTTAAATAATGATGATTAGCTGTGGTTATCTCAAGTTAGTGGTGATTCAAAGTTAATCAGTTATAGATTGTGTACTCTAATTAATACTATCTGGAGGTTTCATTAAAATCCATTCAGTATTTTAAAACAGATGTCCTTTTCCCCACATATATAAAAACCCAACATATTTCTGTCCCACATCATTTTCATTGATCGAGTTTGTTTGAAGTCTGTCTTATGAGGGTCCTCAGATATAATTTTTCATCCCTTGAGCGCGAGTCGTGTCAAACATTTGCCCCGAGCTGAGATGAGATACTTTGAAGACATACTAAAAGTCAGACGTGCAGCAGACCAGCGGTCGTGTCAAGAGGTTTCAGCATCACAGCTCTGATGTCGTCCCCGGTCCTCCACAGACCTGCTCCGTCAGAAACATGCTCGGCATCATTAAACGCCGCTCCGCTCTCTTCCCCACTCCGGGCTCACGAGTAACAGCCATGTGAATATGGAGAGTGGAAGTTTGTGGCGTTTGATGTGAGAGTGAGGAATAAAAAAAAAAAAAATAGTCCACAGAATCTGAGTTTTCCCTCCACAGAAATGTCTAACTCTGTAAGGCATTGATATGAGGTGCCTTTGAACTCACTGAGTTGTTTACCTGCAGAACTGTGAGCTAATGAACGATAGCGGTAATACCTGCGGTCTGAACTCGTCTAATACGAAGACACCTGCTCTGAAACTTAACGTTTGAGCATCAAAGTGGCTGATAACAATAATGGCTTCACCCCCACAAATTAAAGCAAATTCCAACTTTCAGCCATTTAATCCCTACGTTGAGTGTGTGAGTTTTCTGCAACCTGTCATTGTGCTGCAGCTCAGAGAGGCCAGCAGTGGCTCTGACCCACTTTCATCCATCCTGAAAGACAGGTTCAGGCTCACTTCCACAAACAGTCCTAATTGGTATGAGGCTTGTCACTGGTGCTGCCTGTCGCCCTGACTTCTCAGACGCTCTCCATTGCGAGAAGCGTGTGGATTTTTAAAAATGTCATATTTGAGCTCGCACAAGTTTTCTCTAACAAGCGGCGTTAACCTCGGCTGCATGAAGACGACGGGATCCTCATTTGCCCTCCTTACTTCAGCAGATGCTGAGACGTCTCTTCTCTCCCTTTTTTCTGTGCCAGTTGTGTCTTTGGCTTTTCTTCCTTTGTATTTGTGCTTTAAAACTGCAGTTAGGCAAAAATGAAAAAGGCAGTAGTTATACATGGTTATAGCTTATAATAATAAAGACATTGTGTTTGGATACATGCAGCGCAGCAAAGACGCTTCTGTTCTTTTTCAGCTGTTGATAGTCAGATAAGGAGAACAATTTTGCATCACAGAAAACATACAGACATTAGTTTTTGTTCATGAGGCCCCAGAAGGAAGCCCAACCTACCCTCTCCTCAGGGACACTTTGCAGCTCCTCCTGGGGGATCCGGAGGCATTCTCAGGATACACTGCATATACAGTCTTCTATGCATGGGGTGTCCTGCTAGTGGGACATATTTAAAACACTTCAAAGAGAAGGTGATCAGGAGGCATCATAATCAGATTTCCAAACCACTAAATCTGAGCAGATGATAGATCTGATAGTCTGAGCCCAGCCACCCTACAGAGAAAGTTCATTTTAGCTGCTTATATCTGGGATTTTGTTCTCTTGGTCAGGATCTACAGCACCTGTCAAACTCAAGGCGTCAAAGATGTATTAATGTCTTAAAACATACAGCTTTATGAACTACATTACCCTTAATGCATGTAGATTATTTGACCTGGACAATGATGGCATTCCCCCACTAGGAGAAAGTGCACAGGGTTCAAAAGTAGCAGGTAGTTGACTTCCAGCAAAATATCTTCATTTCACTATATTTTTGTCAGCTAATTTTGCTGCGGTCCAGTTGTACTAGTCTTATTTTTAAACTGGAATAAGCCCTCCAGTGGGAGTATGCTGAGTAAAACTTTTACTTGTACTTTTAATAGTATATCAGAATTAGTTATTTCCCATTTAGTCGTACATGTTGTACTTTTCAGTGTTTATAAGAGGACGTGTCAAAACACCACATAGAGCTAAGTTAATGTTTGTTAACTGTTGTTGCTGCTCAGCTAACGAGACGAGGAACGTGGCGTTTTGGGTTAAGTTGAACACAAAACATCAAAGTTAATTACAACTGGCCCTTTAAGGGCCAACAAGATGCTCGAGTGGCCCTCAGTGAAAATGGGTTTGACACCCCTGACCACCAGTAATGGCTGGAATATTGATGGAGCAGTAAATTCAGGGCTTAATCTCTCATTTCAGCTGTTTTTACCCACCACAGACCAAAGCAACATCCTCATCTCTCACACGAAGCACCAATCTGTCTATCCATCTCTTGCGTCATCCTGTCATCACTCAGGAACAAGACTTGAGGCAGAGACTCCTCCTCATCATAGAGCAAGCTTTCCATCATTTTCTTATTGAGACTCAGAGCCTTGGACTTAAAGGAGGAGAGGCTCTCATACTGGCTGACAACAGTAAAATATAAAAAAAGCTCAAACTTTTCCTTTTCTGTGAGCTGTTTGCTTTTTCTTGCTTTATATTTAACCTAAAATACTATAAAAAGTCATTTTATAACTGCTAACATTGTCAACCATTAACATTTGGTACAAACAGAATCTGTCACAACTGAGATCTGTTTGCCTGTAAATCAATTATCTGTGTTGGTTTCATTCACGTCTCGAGGAATTAGCTTCCAGTCACAATGATTGTGGTTTCATCAGGTGTTGAAAGGAGGCTCCAGGCAGATTTATCAAAGCCATCAGAGGAGTTTTATGTTCAACTGATGGTTTGAACCCCCTCTGGGATTTGTTCTTCTGAAGTCTTTGACTCAAGGAATAAAAGACAGTTTAGATTTTTCTCAGTGCTGTTCTCCTGTTCTTTTCACTAGGTGGCACATGGATCAAAGTTATGTAAAACCAGCAGAGGGTCCTTTACTCCTCACCTCCTGGAGGAGGGAGAGGGGGGCTTCAGTCGAAATCATTTATTGATCTTAGATATATTTTAAATCCTTTTTTAATCTTTAGAGATAACTTTATTTTGTGAAAAGTTAATTTTTATGCAGATAAAAGTTTAACATAATTGGAGGTTAAATTATTAAACCAAATTTGTTTTATTGTGTAAAATGTTGTATTTTGCTTATTAAGGCAGAAAAAAGCTTCTCTACTAAATGTGTTTTTGCACTGAACTGATGCTGTGGAAGAGAAGAGACTCATGTTTTCATTTTGTTTGCTGTTTACTTAAAACCTACCAGATGGTGGCAATGTTGCCATGAGCAGCATGAAATCCCATTAAACTGCTTTATCCTCTAAAATGAAAAAAAAAATGTCTTTATGAGGCTCAAATTCAAAAGCGTCAGATAATTTTTCATCATTTTATGACTATTATGATTCTAACATATTTGTTGATTAAGACGTGTTCAGAAATAATGTGATTTCAAAACTTTGAAAGAAAAGTTTTTGTGAAATTAATCAGATGTGTATCATTGAAGAAAACATTTAGGATGAGTGAACTTAAGAAATAATTTGATCTTATTCTCCTGTGTTGTAAAAAAAATATGTGACTGATGAAAAATACATTTTTGACATGAGACGTGTTTATTATTGGTCTCAAATTATGTTCTCAAGATAAATAAGGATTTTTCTACCTGGATTACTGAGGTGCGTCAGGACATAAATAAGGAATATTTGTTCTTTTTTTTCATATAGAGTCCAGTTTAAGGAAGTTTGTTGCTTAAACGAGGGTTAGGATTTGAATGTAATGTGATTTTTTTTTTATAGGAAACTTAAAAATGTCTGCCATCCCAGAAATCTTACAAAAACTTTTTCCAATAACGTAAGTAACAACAAACTATATAAAGGTGGGGAATGGTTATTCTTTAAAACTGAACCAAAAAAAAAATAGAAACAGAAAATAAAAATTATTGATGCTGGGAAATTTTTGATTTTTCTGAACGTTTCAAAATAAAAAATAAAAAATAATTTTTTCTTAGATCAGTTTTTTAATCAGACTAACAGAAGAATATCAGAAGAAAAACTCTGATTAGAAAATAAACAGATGCACAATTATTATAAATTTGCACAAAATTTCTTAAAATTCAGTTGAATATTTTCAAAGTTGACTAACATAAAAAATATGAATGTTAGAGGTAACACAAAATAAAAGTGCCATAACAGATATATAAAAAAACAATAACAGTTTTGTGACGTGATGGAACTGATTGTCAGAGAGTCAATCATAAGAAAAAGACAGGAGAGGACAGACGAGGACACAAGAGCAAAGAAGGAAATTCAACACAAATAAAACAATAAAAGCTTCAAAGTGACCAAAGAATATAAAACAAAAGGATTTGTCCTCCATAGAAACTCGATCACAACCCTGTCAAAAGTCTTTGCGATGATCTCCACCCTCATTAAAGTGTCTGAGACCAAATGATTCAATAATCACATAAAAATGTAACCCAGAACATCCCATTACATCTAAAGCCTCCATAAGCTCCTGCAGGCAGGTTTTAGGAGCTTTACTTGACAAAATGTCTTGTGATGGTTTCAATTTTCCCCAGACCGGTCAGTTAATTATTTAACGAGCACGCTCATGTTGCTTTTCAGGGTTCATTTCTTGAGTTTAGTCGACAAAACAGATGTTTAGAAGTTTTTTAATGCAGTGTTTAGGTTCAGCAGGGAAAGCTGAAAATGTTTTTTTTTCCTCACACCCTGCAGAGTTTAAAGTGTAAAGACCTTTTCCTCCACACAAGCTCCACGCTATTTCATCCTCAACAATTTTCTGTTGTTAGATAAGCTGGAGAGCCAACAAGGGAACTGACAATCTGTTTGAGGGCGAGTTTCTGTTCATCAGCAGCTAGATCCCACCTTAAAAAGCCCCAGCACCCCTTAAGTACAGCAGTATGACCTGCTGCAGGGTTTGCAGCAGAATATGTTCAGTGTACATTTGGTTTTGATAAAAGTAACTTTAATATACTTTATATTACAACTTCATAGTGGTATGTAATGTTGAATGCTCATTTATTCTAATTATTTCTGAGGTACTTTGAATGCATCACCACAGTAGTGAGGTGGGTATGTGTTGTTTGCAGACAGCAGTAATGGGAATAGCTGGTAAATAAATGTTCAAAGTTTGCTTCTACTCTGTTTGCCTTTCAGAAAGCTCAAATAATTATATCTAATTGTCTTCTAAACAGGTAGCATCTGTTTGGAGCCTTGTTGTTTATTTATATTTTCCACTGAGCATCATTCCTTCAGAACATTTAGAAAGAGCTTCCAAAGCACTAAAGATAGTAAAACAACCCAAAAGTTGCTGGAAGTTTTGAAAATGATTTAAATTTTTTGCCTGGCAGCTTTAGCTTCTTTTGATCAAATGATTGTTTTCGACAGTTTCTCTGATTTCTCAGAACATCAGTTCAGGAGTTCAGTAAAAATAAAAGCTGTAACCAAGTACAGTCAAACGTTGTTCCTCTTATGGTTTTCAAATTGAACATATAGAGAGGTACTTGGATGCTACTAACAGCTCTCTGTGTTGCTTCCTGCTGATAAAATCTTAAATATAACTCTGAGGGGGATCGACTGCGAGCAATCATTCTGGTTTTCACTTCAGGGTGTATTAAAGAGCTGACAATAAAACTAAAGATCATAAAAGAGGGGAAAAAAATGAGTCTGACAGACTTTTTAATGTTGGGTGATCTGCCAAAAAAGATTTATTATTTTAAAAAGAGCCTGCATGAAAACAGGTAAAATATCATTTAATGTGGTAGTTTTGGATTTTGAATGCTTGATAAGCATTCACATTATTACAAACCAGTGTCGATGCTGTCAGGGTTCAGTTTTTTATGTTAAAAAACCCCACTAAAAACAGGTTCCTCAGTTTAAATGTTGCATTTATCTGTCTGTCATTGAAATGAGAACTTTCATTTGGGTTTGTCTCAGATTTTAACAGATTTTTCCATCTTTTCACCTTTGGGATTGAAACATATCCCATTAGGAAATACTCAGGCTGAGACCAGCTTATTTCTGTAGAGAATGGAGTCCATTTCTATCAGCGGCTTTGTTTTCATATTCTTTTCAGCACGTTTTCTTAAGGGGGGTTGGGGGCTGATGAAACTCATCTGAATACATATTTGATTGTACTGATGTAAAAACAAACCTGTACAGAAACTGAAATGGTTACTTTTTTCCCCCCTGAGCAGTGACATCGCTTTATGAGTGAGTTGTCCCCTTTTTTCATATGCAGATTAAATCCTCCTTTCGCTAAGACTGCAGTGGCTGACTAAACACCAACACGCCTCATTAGGGTTTCATTGTTGATGCTGTTTTCCTCCTGTGGGTGGCAACAAGGATTGTAATGAGCTGTCTACATCTCACAGTCAGCAGCCTCCAAGGGCCACCTGTGTGTGGGAGAGTGTGCTTCACAAAAAATACAATATCCCTCTGATTTCAGTAATTATGTGCTACTATCACAATAAATGTCACTTATTTTATCTTAAATTAAAGGCCTAGCAGTCCTTGAAGAAATGCATGTCACCTGTCTACTTTCAGGAGTTTTAAATATCTGAATGCTACTTGCGCTAGTGTTTTAGCTCCTACCACAGCAAATTTTAGCTCAATATTTGTACATTACAGCCATTTTTGTGTTTGTCAAGGTTGATAACTGTGGTGGCCACCTTAAACAGGGCTGACTCTATACGTTAACAAGTCGTAAATTTACATCCTATGATTACTTTCTGAGAGTTTCATTAGTTATGCATGAGATATTTTGCTAATGCTACAGATAAATGAACACACACGCACAGAGACAGGCATAAATATTATCCTCTTTTTATTTTGGTGACCACTGAACATTGTTTGCCAGTGCTTGCCCTAACCAATGTGATACCCTATGTAAGATTTCAGGTGATGCCTCTTATGCAGTTTTATAAATCTCAGTCAATTTGCTACATTCACATATAAAATTAAATAGTTTTCTTTGATGTTATTTTTATCTTTAGAAACCAGGTTGTTCAATTAAAATAAAAGTCATTTCAAACAGAATATCAGAAGTCTACCTCATACCTGCCATCATTTGCTGACAGCAATGAGGAACACCTGTTCATTTTAACCAGCAACTGTGGAGTGAAGCAGTTCTAGGGGCGTCCAGGGGCAAAGTTTTTGTGTGATATCAACTGAAAACTGCATTTTCCAGTCATCTGAAGAGCATTTGGAATTAACAAAACATAATATGTATTTTATAAAAGGTAGACCATTGAAAATTTTGAACTTTATCTGAGATTATATTTGAAACTTTCATTGTCCTTATTTTGTTTTTAACGCCATTAGTTCATCTTGACCGCATCTGATATGATACTTTTATCATGAAATAGTCTCTGTACCAGAAAATTGTGAGAATACATGGCAAGAAAGACCCAGGGTGCAGGCAAAATCTCCAAAATGCAAATTAAAAGGCTTTATTAAAGCAAAAGGCTGTCGAGGCAGCTCAAAATTACTCACAGGAGATCTCAAGGAAGCCCATAGAACACGGGAGGAAGACACCACACAAGGTGGGTAAATAGCACCATGAACCGACAGGGAAGTGAAGACAAGACACAGAATATAAAGGTTAGTAAACGAGGGACTGATTGGAAACACCTGGGGAGGAACCATGAGGAGCAGGTGTGCCAGGGAGGAACAGGGAACTACAGAAACACTAGAAAAACCAAGGTAAAAATAACAACAGACCATGACACAAACACCTCATGTGAAAATAAAACAGCTGAGAAACCCATAAACCTGAGTAACCAGTGATTATTCTACTGACTAAATCAACTATAATCTGTTAAAAGATTAACATAGTCCCCTATTTGTGGCCCCCTCTAGATTGAAGGTGCCCTTAACATTTGCATATACTGCCTACCACATGCTGGCAGTTTGCACAGATACTGGTGAAGTTCTGAACTGTCCATCTCTGTTGGAAACTACACAGCACTCTAATATCAACAAGAGTGTTGGTAAGTTTAGGGTCACTCTGCTAACATGCATAAGTTACATTATAGATGGTACCTTCTCCTAATCACATAGTCTTGACAGAACAGAGAGGACTGGTTTGTGTGCTTTTATGAATGCTGCTGCCATGCCTGGTTTCTTCCAGTAGGAATATTAAATGTGTAAGTGTTGCAGATTTGCAAACCTCAGAGCTGAACCGCCTTTACACATTGATCAGGGATGTCATCAGCCCGCGGAGAGGAGTTTCAGCAGCTTGTAATTTCACGAGTGAGAGGCAGTCGGTTATTACAAATGCTTCAGCAAATTCAAAACGCTACAGTGTGGTTCCTGTCATTTTCATCTGATGCTTTATGCCTTTGGTCAAAAGCTCTGGCATTTGCATTATGATATGGTGTGTTGACATTTTGCCAGTAGCCTGTAGGTAGCTTTTATAAAAAGCCACCTGTCTGTGTGTGAATGTGTGAAAGAATGTGTTTGAAATAAAGGCTGAAATTGAAGCAGAGAGCAGGCGAGGGTGTGTCCTGCTCTCCCGACTTTGACAGCGTGTCATTTTCAGCAGCAGCATGTTATTACCTTGAGTGTTTGGCCATCTTCTGGACGCAGAGGTGTACCTTGTAAATGCTGAACGTGAAATTAGAATCCAGCCCTCAGCTGCTGTCATAAACAATTCATCCCTCCTCTCTCACACCCTCCCATCCAGCTCTGATTCCATCTGCAGGATGCTGCTTCACCTGCAGGGCTGCTGCTCGTAAACACGTTTCTGTTTGCCGAGATTCTGCAGCTCACAAGAGGCCTGCAAGGTGTGGCCATAAATCTTTGATCATTCTATTTAAAAAAAAAAACGACCTTAACTGTCACCGGTGAGTCACACGTCCTCTCAGTCACTCTGTCACTCTTGGTCAAATTCACCTCATGGGTCGAGACAAAAAAACAAAAAAAGTAAAGCTTGGGTTTCAGGACTTATGATGACTGAGGCTGACATAATCAGTGGAGCCCAATCAGCTGATTACTTACTCTGTCTGGGAAATTACAATCCACCGACAGAAAATTAAAAATGAATACTAAAATTTGTGATAATAATAAAAAAAAATCATAAATCAGTTCTGCTGATTGTAGTGCTCATTGCTTTTTCTAACCGCAGAAGGTATTTGTCAAAAATAAATGAAATAAATTACTATTCTTTGAGGCGCAGGTGAAATTCTGCAACGTGATTGAAACTTTGTGCAGAGTTGGTGCACGAGTGGCCAAAAACAACCTCTGTTTAGGATTAGTGGGAATAAATTTTAGAATAAAACAACAACAACCTTGTTAAAATGTTCTTTTTTTAAAATATGTCTTCATGTAAAGCAGAAAAAAACAAGGAAGTACATTTGATACTAGCTGTTTTAGCAAAATGTAGTGTTGATCCAATGAATAAGAGTCAGTATGTCTCATATAAATGCATCATTACATCTTAATGACGTTTTATGACATTTTAAAGGGGACATATCAAGCAAAATCTACTGTTTTAGCTGTTTAATACATTTTGTTGTGTACAGAATTTCTAGATAAGGTCTGCACTTTCCAAACCACAGTTTAGTTGTCTTCATTCTCCTGTTGCTCAACATGTAAGGCTGGATGGACAAGTCTTCCTTTTTGACACTTTTTAATTAAATTCTACATGAAACGTTTTTGTGCCGCTATATAGTCATAAAAGCCTCTATCAAACTGGAATGGATGGACCAGTCTGGATGCTGGAGGGGGGAGCGGGGTGTGAAATGCCTCGTTTGGATTTAAAGAGACGGCCTTAAAATGAGTTGATCTGAGACACACCTCAGAAAAGGGGTGAAAGAGGGGCTTGTGGAGTTACAATAAGGCGAAATTCAGACCAAAGCAGTTCCACTTTATATAGACCTCAACTGAATGATTTAATTATGAAAAAGAAGGATTTAAAAGGAGGGTATGTCTCCTTTTTTATTAAGTTTTTTTTATTAGGTTATTGGTGAAATAGTGGCATAAGTTTTTTGGTAATTAAATAAAACTTTAATATTTGCTGTTGGATTCAGGTTAATATTTCATTGTATGTGGAAGCTGTAAAACATAATATGAAACTGAAACTGCTTCTGAACAATTTTTTTGATTTCACCACTGGAGTTCATAAATAATTAATCGATATATTTATCTTTAGTTAGATGCTGAACATTAAGGCTAAATGTTTTCCTCCCTGATCTCTTGCCCTGAAATAAAAACACTCCATCACTCTGCTGACCCTCTTGTGAATTGTGTATATTTCATATTTGTCAGTATTGATCAAATAAGTCTGTCTTACCACCCACAGGCACCAAATAAATGGTTTTATGACCTCTAAGCAGCCTCTTGTCCACAGTTCCTCTAGGAATGTGGCCATTACAGAATGGATTATATAATTGGACTGCATGTGAATTTCTGTCGTTGTAATGGATTTAACCCTAATAATACCCCTCTTGTCCAAATGAGGGATTATTCTAAGGCGGAGAACAGAAGCTGTGGATGAAGGAAGTGTTTCAGATCACAGAAGACTGATCCGGAAAATTCCACTTGTGAGAAACAGTTAAAGCTTGACAGCACGCTCTGAAGCTCGTTGACTCTGATTAGAGGTTGCTAAAAACAGTCCGGCTGCCATTTGTTTTTGTTTATGTACAATTTAATATGTCCACTCACTTGCCTCTCTTTTTGCAGCCATCCAGTCTCTGAACAGCCTGAATGACCAGATTGCACAGTTCATGGTGACCCGACCCTGCAGTCTGGCTGATGACGATGAAGCCTTTATGCCTGAAGAGAGGGACACCTTGAGGAAGTCCATGACGCTGATGAGACACCTGCTGATGGACGCTCAGGTAAAGACACTTTACTTATTCTTCCAACAGAGTCATGAGCTGTCCCAGATAGTCAACCAGTAACAGAACGGGTACAGTTCTAGAACAAAACATTTTATCCGTTTATTGCTAACATTTTTTCATAAAGAACTGTTTTGTAAAGACAGCTTAGAATAGTTTGAAAAGTTGAAAAGTTTTAGCCACCAGGACAACAAAAACAAAACTTTTTGGGTCTGAAAGATGAAGCCAGTGGGATCAAAACTGCTGTTCTTTAACTGAGCCATTTATGAGTGTCTTTATCTGTTTTATTTAATGACCAAAAACAGAATATGTTTTATGTCCTGTGCAAATGCTGCAAGACTAGTTTTAAAACGCTGAAACAACAAACTCTAAGGGATTAAAAACTAAATCAATAATAAAATAGTTCAGCGTAATCTGTCAGAATATAAAATATAATGGACTCATGACCTGTCATGACTGTTACTGCTGGAGGAAGCCACCAGCTCCCCTCCAACAACCCTGAATGAATGGATGGATGGATATTTGTCCTCATAAGTGATAGTGGGATAGGTGAGAGATGGATCAACAGATCGAGGTCTCATCCTCAGTAATGAGGGTGTTGCTTCAGTCAGTTGTGGTGAAGAAATGAGTCGAACCGCAAAGCTCTCGATTGACTGGCTGGTTTTCAAACCCTCACCTATGAGGGTTGGATTAAGACCAACAGAATGAGAAGCCAGATACAAGTGGCTAAAATGATCTTCAGTAGAGTGACCGGGCTCAGCTGCTGCTCCTTCACACTGAAAGGAGTCAGTTGAGTTTGTTCAGGCCTTTGATTAAGATGCCTCGCTCTGGAGTCCCACTGGGGGATACCATGGGGCAGACCCAGAACTCACTGGAAGGATTATCCATCCTTTCTGGTCTGAGAATGTTAGGATTCCCTGGAGGAGCTGGAATGTTCTCTGGGTAGAAGGATGTCTGGGTTTCTCTCCTGAACCTGACCACGGCTAAGACCACTGATGTTTTTTTTTAAAACCCTCACTTCTATGCACCTCATGTTTTCTGTATTAATTTATTGCTGAAAAGTTTCCAGTCAAGTGAGGGGACGTTTTAATGCAACGCCTGCTTAAGATTGAATCCAGAGTGTTTTCATCACTGCTCACAGCAGAGCTTAAAGCTTTGCTAATCCTGGCAATGCTGTTGAAAAATTACAGCTTGGAGTTTTTTTTTTCTCTTTTAATCCTCTCCTTGGCTGCTTTCAGTTTAGAGTTACTTTTTGAGCTTAATTCAATCTTTAGGTTTGTAAAAAAAAATTTTTATTTGAAATCATTGCAACAAAATAAAAATATTTTGGGGTAACTAAAATGCATTTGTTTTATTCTTAAAAAGCATGTTAATATCTGAACTTTATTTGTAATAGAACTAAATATAAAATAAATAAAAAGAAAACCAAAGTGAAAGTAAATAAAGACAAGAAAAAACTCAACAAGTTACCCTCCAGCCTGAGAGCAGAGAGAAACAATTGAATAATATTTACTTTTGCACTGTCAGACCAGCACAAGATAATGTGATCATCCAGCCAGTGTGTGTGTGTTTGCAGCCTAAGGTTTAAAAATCCATGCCAAAAAGCTGTTTTGAATTTTAATTTCCAGGCCGCTGGCCTTGGTGTTCTTCCCTAAAACCTACCAACAATATTCTGTGTTGCTATAAACATCACCCACACTGTTCACGCTCTCTGTGCACTACAGAAATAAGAGCAAAAGGACTGAATGAACAGGACCAAAAAAGAAATTAAAGCATTTTAAATTTGTTTACATAATGCCACACACAGTTAACAGGTGTGGTGCTAATTGCAGAAAGCACTAATCTCAGCAAACAAAACAACAAATTACCCAAATAATTATGTAACTGTTGATCAGTAAACATCCTGTTTCACTTTATTTATACAGCACTTATATTGGTAATTCATTTAAATAAGACACTACATGTTAATGAACCTTCATTTACCCTGTAAATGTACCATATTTAGCCATAAGGCCTCATTTTCAACTAGCTCCCTGCAGGTTATGGATAAATACAAAAATACTTTCTTAACAAGTGTTTTAAGTGTTTTAAACTATGTGAATGACTAAAGCGATCAATATGAGAAAGAATCATAGATTGTAAGGTCGTATAAAGTGCTAAACAAAATAAGTTATAAGCATAAACAAACAGAGGAATTAAATAAATTTAAAATAATAAAACAAAACAAAAAGAAAACTTCATTCGGTTTTATTGGCAAGCAAACTTAGTCACTTTTAAAGTTCAAGTAATGGAATATAGAAGTTTTTGTTTTGGCGATCATGTAATTGCCAATTACAACTTGATTAAAACACAATTCAGACTCTTGCTACAGAGCTCGACTCATACAAGAGCGTTTCCCAAATGGCTCTAATGGAAATTTGTTCGTTCAGTTTTGTACTTTGACTTCTTGGATTTGCAAATCTACTGTATGTGCACAGATGTGCAAAAAATCTGCACTTAATTGGACAAACTGTCTGCATAGAACTGCAGACTATTCAGTAAAGAAGCAATGGATTTCATGTTCATTGCCTAAAGCTGGGGATCAATCTGAAGGGGTAAACAAGGTTTAACACAACACCAACTATCAGATAAGTGTTTAGGTTTGTCTATAAAGAGCAACAGGCAACTAAACTATGTAGTAACTTCATTAGTACTATGATTATAGCCAATAACTGAAATAATTTAAATGTTTATGTTCATTTTCTACTCAACTTGTTTTATTAATTAAAAAAAAATCTCATAGCTTCTTGTTTTATTGCTTATTGTGCTGCTATCGTTTCTCATTTTCTCTTAAATATCTTTCACTTTTCTGATGAGTGCGGGATAAATCTTGACCCAGTGATTCAGCCGTGTCACCCGTTAGCACTGTCGGCCATCTTTCCGTGATGAATGTGGCGTCCCCTCAAATGTTCTCCTGGAGATATTTTCTCAGACGTGGCGTCATTGATTAAAGGGGAGGTAATTTAGTAAAAGGCCAATGCTTTCACCTCAGCTCAAGTCGTATGCACGCTCAAGTGAAAGATTATTAGCCCGCAGTCTGTTTGTCCTGTTTGTCAGGGAATACAGGTTGTGCTGGGAGGTGATGGATGAGCAGCGACCTCAGCTGCAGATGGAGAGCCGATTATCTCCCTAAGTTGTTGTAATTGTGAGGGGGGGGGGGGGGGGAACAAAGGGAAGTTTGCTGGTAATTCAATGTTTAGCGAGGTGCTCAGACACGAGTCCGCATGACAGATTTTTGTGCCTGTCGGCCTTGTTCGTGTCAGCCGGTGCATCTTACATGTTCCCTATTTTTTATTTCGATGGAGTGTCAAACGGAGGCGTCTGTCTGCTGGAGGCTTATCACTCTGAACTGTCAGCAGGACAGAAAATATCACCGAGATATGCTGACATTTGTCAACCATAAGTCTAAAATTGATTCCACCAAACTTGTGCAGCGGCTCAAAATACATTCCTTTAAACAGCAGGAAGTTTCTCACCTAAAACACAGAAATCAAAATGCCATGACCTCTTCAATGGTCACTGCAAAGAAATGGTTACCAATGTTAATTTTTATTACATACTGTATCTCTGTGTACAAAACATTTCAACTGATTAAAACTAGCAAAAGTGAGCAGAGAATTAGCTCATGCAGTTTGTCTGTTAAGACAATACACACCACCTGTGTGGATTTACCCAGACCTAGTCAATTTAGCACCCCTGGCAAGATGTTAGGCGCTCTCCCTTGTGCAATTTTCTTTTCATTGCCAATTTACCCACCTTTACATACCTAAATAAATAGTTTTGTCTTTGATGTTTTATCTTTTGAAACCAGGTTGTCCAATTAAAATAGTTAACAACATAACAAATTTGATACCAAAAAACAGAGGTCTATGTCATACCTGCTGACATCTGCTGACAGCAACGAGGAACACCTGTTCATGCTAACGAGCAGCTGTGGAGTGGAGCAGTTTCAGGGGGATCCAGGGGGTATACTCCCCCATTTATGGCACCTCCTACATCAGTGGTGCCCTCAAGGGTCAGTGTCCTGCATGTTTTAGGACCTGCCCTAGTGGTTCCCAAATTAATAAGCCTCTGCAGACCATGATGGCAAACACCTACTAACTAAGCACTACTTAGGTTCAGCTGTGTTGAACCAGAGCAGCACCTAAAACATGCAGGACACCGGCCCTCGAGGACAGACTTTGGACACCACTGCCCTAGATGGACAGGGCCCTTAGCAATTGCCTGTACCAGTGTTTTTCATGCCTGGTCCTCAAGGCACACTGTCCTGCATGTTTTAGGTGTTTTCCTGCTTCAACACAGCTGATATCAATTGATTACTGATTAGCAGGCCTTTGTTGAACTGCAGTTATCTGAATCCGGCGTGTTAAAGCAGGGGGACTTCTAAAACATGCAGGGCAGAGTGCCTTGAGGACCAGGGTTGGGAAACACTGGCCTATACTGCCTGAGTCGACCCTGCATTTACCTGCATTTATGTCCCGTTTTGATACTTCATATAGGTGTTTAGAGTCAAACACATACTTGCTTCCAGCCCTCTTCAGAACAAAACATGCTCCCAAGGCTGTCAATAACACATTTAGTCATTTATTTCAGAGATTCTTCTCCATCCTTCTCACATAACACAGGCTGCTTAGAAACATTTGAGGTTTAGTTAATTATAACTTCAGTCTCTTGCAGATGAATTATAATATAGGTTTTTGGATTCATGAACCAGATTTGATTGAAATTTTATTCTCAGTCTTTCAGCTTTAATTTTAAATGAGCGACAGGTTCGAGTTTCCAGCCCTCCTTTCATCCTCGGGTTACAAGGCACATAAATGATAATTTGGACAAATTATGCATCAGACTTCTTTGTTCTCTGTATCTCAGGGGTCAAAGTCAAGTGTAATCTCATCCCTTATAGGAGAGCTCTTCTCACGTAGAGAGAGGTTCGCATTCACGGAGAGCCGTCTCCCTGCTGACAGATGGAATATTAAATTAGATCTGTAACTTTTTTAATGTCTCGTCAACTGTTTTCTGACAATTCGTGCATGGCAGCTCACGGAGGTTCGCAGGTGCCGGCTGCTACTGGTTCTGGATCGGGGAGACTGTTACTGCTGAGCAAAAAGGACAAAACATCCTCCAAAGCCTAATGTCAATCACAACATGATGCAAACATTGCCCAAAACAAAACGGTCTAGTTTGTCTTTGGAAGTCGGGTTTAAAACATCTTCTAGAATTGAACATTAGGATTTCACATACACATTCACCGAAATGCAGGAAATTAATTTAGAGAGGATTTGAATACTTTCTATTTTGAATGCTGTCCAACAATTGATTGCCTCATTTGTCATTTGCACAGATGAATTATTTATGACCCTGTTGCTGTGCTGAGGTGAATAATCACATGGATTTCAGGGTGTGTAGATGCGATGAACTGGTGTAGCAGAAATCTGGACTGCATTTGGATTTTTTTTTTTATTATTTTACAAAAAGCCAGCAGGGCAACAATAATGACAGGCGATACACCGCTTGGAGTCCTTCTCTCTGTCTGGGCAGTGGACCAGTTTAGACCAAATGCTCAGTTATGAGGGTCAGCAGTCACATTCAGAGAAGCCCCTCAGAAAGTCAGCTAGCACAGAAAAGCTAAAGGTATTATAAATATTTTAGGTGACAGCTCATTTTTATTAGATTTAAAGCCAGTATAAGGGTCACAGTGAACTACATTTGTGCTGCATTGCAATAAATTTGTATAATGATGTTCATACAAACTGTGGATAACAACCAGGAAAAGAGGAGAAACATTTTAAACCATGAATTTATTACTATTGTTTGAGACGAGCCAGTTGAGGTGGCATCTGGTTAGGATCATTTAAAGGGTTGGGGGGTGTTATTAATCACAAAATGAACTTTTTTGAGCTTGATATCATGTTAGAATGTAATTTCCTCATCAAAAACATACCCAGAATGTTGCTTTAACTCATTCCTGCATGTTTGAGAAATCCTTGAATCTCCTGTGGTACACAGCAAAAACAGCAGTGTTAAAATTTCAGTGTTAAACTTTTGGGTGTTGATTTAACAGTATGTACCTGGAAAATACACAATACCTCACCTTTAAAGGCCTGCTAAGGAAGTATAACTGCAGCAGCTTCTCAACTTTGATAATGATATCTGTGTGTATTTGCTGGTTTCCTCATTAAAAAGAAAAGTGTCACGGTCAGAAACCATCTGTGGTGCTAATAGCAAACGTCAGAGTCAGTACAGATACATGTCCAGTTAATTTGAATTACTGATCATGTTGCAGAACTGAAGCACAAGAGAAAAATCTATTTGTTGTATAAAATCTGTCTGAATGTGTTACAACTGGTGCTGATTTGCCCCGCCCCCCATCCTTCCTCTTTTCAGCTCATTTGTACTGAATCTGTCTCTCGCTGACCTCGGAAGACCAGAGCAAAAACACTCGAGAAACAATTTAGCTGCCGTCAAATCGCTGCCATATCGAGTGGTGAATTGGACAGCTCCTCAGCTCTTTCCATTCTGTAGGTGCTCGACACACTTTTAGAATTTGTTAATCGTTCCCTATTATTATTCTCCTCGTGCAAATTCTCTTTTTTTAGTTTCTCCTGGGTCAAAGCCAAGAAGGAATCTGTAGAGCATGTGCAAAGCAGATAGAACAGTTTGAGTGGAAATTATTGTATAAAAGAGGAGTGAAAGAAGATGTTTGTTTCTGTTCTTTTATGGTGCATGAATTTGGGGATCGGGACGCTGTGATAAACTTTGTGGGAGTGGAGATGTTTGCAGTCGTTTGGACTCAATAATTGATTAAAGTCAGAGTTTACATTTTAAAGCTTTTTAAAGGCAGCTAGAACCTCAGGGGTTAGTTCTTTGTTACAGAACAAATAAAACCCACAAACCATCAGTGAATCATCCTAATGAAGTGTACAGTCTGAACCAAGGACAGAATAAGTCAGTGGTTTGAATTTAGGATTATAAATAATACAGTTTTGTTCAAATAAAATCGGGTTTCATTACTAAAAAAAGAGGCTACTGCTGGTTGAGGAAGCTCCTCACATTAGGATTTACATCCCACCTTCCAATGTGAAGTCTCATTAGAGTTAATATTAGATTTAAAATAAATTCACGAGAATTACCATCTTGAAAAGTTATTTTTTCTTATATTTATGTCTATTTAATTATATATTTGTTGTAGTTTAAATAAAAGAAAATGGTGCCATATTTTTTTTGCACAATTAAAGAACTTTTCATCAAACAAATTGAAAAGACACAAACCAGATCCACCTTTTAATGGAGCTCCATACTGACTGTTCAAAGGTTTGCTTTGTTCTGCTCCTGTTTCCATAGAATGGATGCATTAATGGAAATGACTAAATGTTAATAAGGCAGCCTGCAGATCCAGACAAGATTTCTTTCTTTTCTTTTTCTTATATTAGTGGCAGCAGTCATTCCGTCGACTCGATTAAATAGTTTAACAGCCCACCAAGATGTTTTGCACACATTTGTGATTCCCTGGGCTCTCCAAAATGACCTTAAAGTGACATTTAATCATCTTAATCAAATGTCTCAATAATGACTAGAATGCTACAAGATTTCCAATCTCTGGTGACTTTTCATGTTCCTTCAGTAGGCGTGCTCTTTGGGAACATTTAGTAGTCAAATGTCAGAACTTTTGTATCTGTCTGCAGCGAAACTTTGCTTCTTTTTACCACATAAACTAAAATACTTCATCCAGTTTAAGTCAAATATTAAATTGACCTGTTTTTGTTTAGACTTATAAAATATTCATCACTCTCTCAGAGGATTTAGAAACAACTCTTTTAGCATCTTGTGGGATGAAATCCAGTTGAATCATTTCATATGCGTCTGAAAGCACCGCTGACTGTAGCTCTATAGTAAAGCATTACTGGTGTCTTTTCTGCTACCATGTGGGCAGATCTACTTTAATTCCTTATTGACTCGAGGAGTATTACCAGAGCTTTGTGAGCACAAAGAAGCAGACTGGGAGGAGGGGGATTAATGATCCAGAAGGTGAGATTTAGCTTGGGCCACAATTGAGAAAATGTATCATTTTAAATCTAACGAACTGATGAGCTATTGACAAACCAAAAATATATATATATATAAATATATGTGGAGGAAGATAAATGAGGAGGAGAGATTGCACCAAAACTGTACCCTTCCTGAAATTGATTTTTTTTGTTCTCAGTTATCTTAAACCTGCAGGAAAAGTATGTTATCATTTATAGGTTCTCCTTCATATGAGGTGGTCTTTGTTCTGTATGCGGACACAAAGACGCAGGTTTTACTGGAACAAGAAGAAACCACTGCTTTCATCTTTTTCCTCATTTAGAGGTTTTTCTTCCCTTACCTGTTCATGTATCATCATATGTTGTTCAGCACTTTGCGGTGCTGGGATGGGCTCAGCTTCAAAGTGATATTCTCCAGAAACACTGAAACAAGAAATAAACATTCATGAGCATAAAAAAAATAACATTCCTCGAAGAAATCTACACTTGCATTCTTGTCTTTTTTTTTGTCAAACTTTAAAACAATAACATTGTGTAATTTCTTATACCTCAGGGCTATTCAATTAAACTGCTCGGGGGGGGGGGGGGGGCACTGTTACTGCAGGCCAACAGCTAAATGACCGAACATACAGTAATTACAATCATTATATGAATAAATCAAGTATTACAAAGATCTGTTACCTTTGAAACAGTTTATTTAATTTTTATTTAATCATGAACCCTATCGGTGATGATAAAACAATATCAAACAATATCAAAACCAAAAATAACACATGATACCTTCTATTTAACACAAATATAATTTTGACATCTCTGATTTTTCAAACATTTTAAACCACTTTTATTTATTTTATCTTCATAGTTTTATCTTCAACTGCTTGTAGTTTTAACTGCCTTGGGTGTTCATAGAAATGGGTTTTACCAGCTCCTGAAATCCAGATGTTTCTGTAGATAACAAACGTGTCTATGTTTAACTAAAATAACTCATAGTCATTTTTAAAGTAAAAAACTAATTGGCGGGCCGAAGTTTGGTGGGCCACCAGTTGAATAGCCCTGATATACCTCATGAGTGTGACTCTCAGCTACTACCTCATCACACTTTAGCTCAGTATCTGCAGAACTGACAGTTTTTTGTGTTTTCTAAAGGCAGTTGAAGTTGGCAGCCATCTTGAATTGAGCTGTTTAACATTTTCTTCTTTCCTCTGGATCCTTTCCTTTTATTTCATTTATATATTTTTATTTTATTTTATTGTATGTAAATTATATTTTCGCTTTAATGAAGATTTAATTTAAAATAAAGTTTTTGGAAACAGACGAGCTCTTTCACCTTTTGCCGATGGGTGACGTTGATCTAATCACTGATAAATCATGACGGACCAGGCTGTTTTTGAAATGTCACGTATCAGAAGTATTTTTATGTCATTCTCAGATCCATCCAGATGCAGACACATAATAACCTCTCATCAGAAGAATCAGATGTAAAAGTGAACAGAGATAAAATCAGAGGAAACCTGCACTGTTAGTTTGGTCTTTATCAGATGAAATGATAGCTGTATAGCTTCAGCTTATCTACAGGTTTTATCTCTTTTTTTTCTGTTTTGAATGTTTCAGCCCGGCGTGTTCGGTGCACACGTGTTTCTATGGAAACCTTGAGCCGATCCGGATCACAGCGTGCACCTTTCTGCAGATCAAAGGTGCTCACCTCAATTTCAGATGGAGTTTGGGCGATATAAAGGGGGTCTATGTCTCTGTCAATCTCCTCCTGAGTGACAGACAGGGCCTGTACTTTCTTCTGCAGCTGTTTGCGTCTGGCTTGATGTGGGTAAATGTCTGAGACTCGTGTGCTTCAGCAGGCGGCGTGGAGGGGAGCTTCTCCTCCTCCCGTGGATTTCGTTGCCAACCACAACAAGCTGCATGTTTCTGCAGAGATCTCTGCGTCTGATTCGAGTCATCCGTCGAGTTGATTCTGTTTTGACTCAGTCGAAGGGAAGAAAGCACAAACTGATCCTTTTGTTCAGGATTGAGTCTCATGTGAGTTTTCTTGTGGTTGTTTTAGTCGCCGCCCGCCACCAAGCTGAAACATGAATGATTCATTAAGAAACAGCCAGTGTGTGCAGAGCAGCAGTCAGGGGAGACACTGTGCATAAACTTTGTTTCTTTTATTTAAACATTTTTTTCCACACATATTGATAATTTCCATGTCCTGTTTTCTTTTTGTTTTTCCTCTTCAAAAGCTTATCATAGGTGATAAAATGTTTGGAATTCAGATAAATGTGAAACTGAAGATAAATAGACTTGTTAACAAAGCCACTAAGTCCCCTGTTGATGGGGTTTACACTCTTTGGCTCCAGGAATTTTGGGCTGTTGTAAAGAAATATAAACTCTCTCTGATTTCTGGTGAAAATCAGTCCTACTGAGGGTCTGCGACCAGAAAACACAAACTTCTTGCCTGTATTTTGATAGTTTTGAGCAAAAGTGTTTACGAGAGTGTAGATCCTGATGTAGAATGGTGGGGGCACTTTTACATGTAAGCTTTTGGAAATTTACAAGTTGTGATCTTGTGGTGTTCAATTTTCAGCCACTTTCACACCAATTTTAGGCTCACTTTTGTTAACTTTGGTTGATAAGCTGTGGCTGCCATCTTAAATCAGATTTTCTTCAAAAGTTGTAGCCATTCTGTTAAATGAAATTTAGCAATTTTATCCCCATCCTTCCACTGGTTCATATTATATATAAACATGGTTGATGCCAACAAGTAATGCTAAGGTCTTAAACATATTGTATAATATGTAGAGCTCAGAGTCTGTGTTCTCTCAGCTACTACCACCAAATATTCACTCAATATCTGCCAAATAATGGAGAAATAACACCACATCTAGATCAAACAAACATTACATTTATTAACATTAATTAGAACATTAACACCTAAGCTTGTTCAGTTTATCATTGTTCTCATATTTAGTTCGTTTTTCTGCAGATTTACTATTATAATTAGTGTAATAGAGTTATGTAAATCCTGACTGATTTTAAGTCAGACTCAAGTGTTGAAAAGTGTTAAAATCCAGCAGACCTCTGCTGCACTCAGGATTAGTCCATTTGGAAATTTTGCACTGGTCTGAAACACACAGTTTTGTAAAAGATTAGCCACCATGTGGACACCAGAGGTACTGAAACAACCATTTTAAATATATTTTTAAGATAATTACTAATAAAATTGTGTTTTATGTTTAGGAAAATAAGGATTTGTTTGTTTTTTGTTGCAGAAAACCGCAATCTGCTTTAAGATGGCCGTTACAGCTAAATAACTTTTACAAACACAGGAATTGTCTTAACTTGGTAAAAATTGCAAAAAAAATTTAGATCTGAGTCGGCCCGAAACCTACTAAAAAATCACAAACTATTTGCTTCAAACTTTGACATACAAGGTGGCAAGTGTTTTCTTTTTATTTTTTGCTGTTGTTGTCTTTTGTGTTTATCAAGCAGAAAGAGAAAACGAGAAAAATATTGGAGAAATGTTTGTATCAAGAGGAAAGAATGAAAACATGCTCTGATATTTTTGTACCTGCTTGAAAAAAGTAAAACCTTACGTAAAGTGTTTTAAAAAATATATATATATATATCAATGGTTTGAAGAAAAAAAGTTCACGTTAAAGAACATTTGCTCCAAAAAAATAATTTTGCGTAATGCAAGGCAACAGATGTTATAAATAATTCATTAATAAATCCTTTGTTAGCAGTTAGATACTTTAATTCTTCTTCATTCGTTCATATCTGAATGTTTATTTTTAGTTTTAATTCATGGTAATATGAGCTCCACTTAGTCCTAATCCACAAGACTCTCACTCAGTTTATCATATTATCACCCCGCTGCTGCATCTCATCAGTTTCTGGGAAGAAGAGCATGTGTTTGATTTATAAACAGACATTTTAATGGGCAGATTAACGGAGGAGGCACTGCGGAGTGTAAATGCAGGAAATAGGATCAGAAATGTCAGACGCACATAATGAAAACCCAATTTCAATATGTTTCTGTAAGCCTATTACTAAAATGAAAACAGTTGGTTAGATTATACCGCATGCTTAATGAATCATGTTCTGTTTTGCCCTTTCCTCGTCTTATTAGTATTCCTAAATAAGATTACCATTGCTCCCCTTGACTGTGAATCTTTGTCTGTTTTTCCAACGTTTTCTTGGGTATAAATACGTTTGTGTGAGATGAGATTAGGCTGCAGCTCTCTGCTCTGCCTGGATGCTTCGTTTATTCCACTTCAGCTGCTTAAGTGAGATCTCAGCTGAAAAGCCAAACATCTAATGTTGCTGCTGCCAGATTACTGATTCTTTCTGTGCATTTTTTTAAATCCTTTTTTTCCCCACCATTTCCCTGGAGAACCAAGAGAACTAAACCTTTGTGCCTCTTTTTAGAGCAGATGGCTTTTTTTTTTATTGAACTCCACTTAAAGAAATCTTAACACCCAACTTGTCCTCTTGCCACCCTGTGATAAGGTGTCATGTAGGTTCTGAAGAGAATTGTTCAAGTTCAGAATCAAAATGACGCCTGATCTTTATGGTCTTCAATGTAAAAGCAGCACAAGAATTTGGTCAGTAAATAAAACTTAAGCTTTTTCAAGAAATAAAAAATGAGCAAAAAGAAACAATTAAATGTATTTTCCAAGCACATACTTTATTTCTTTATCACAATCAAGTAACTATGTTACCTTCAGTTTTTATGAAAATCCTGAATATATCAAAAATAAATTTGACTAAACACCTTGAAATTGGCCTCCATCTCTCCTACCGTTTCCAACACTTCCTATTCACCATGTTTTTACAACAATCCTTTGGGGGAGAGGTACTCTGCGGGGTGGAGCTATATGCAAAAATAGCCTGGTAGTCATGTGGAGCTGACTAAATGCTTGCTGGTGCAAGCATTTAGTCAGCTCCACATGACTACCACAGGTGATTCAAGGATTTCGCTAACATACATGAATGAGTCAAAGCAACACTCTTTGATTGCTTTAATTACTTTATTTGATGCTTAGTATGTGTTTTCTGAGTTTTCTCTGTAGTTGGGACATAAAACACAAAACAAGTCCAGTAAAACACAGACTATCCACATCAATGATGATCAGTATAAATATATTCTGATGAAATATTTGAATGTTCCAAAATAAAATAAATAAATATTTGTGGTTTCTAGATAAAGCTGGGAAAAGATTCTAATACCATTGTCTCAATCTGGGACAATTTTCTGACAATTGTGACAAATTTAGAATCATAATCTTTTGGTGTGTGACAGCTGTTCTACTGCACTAATCAATACAGGCACGAACAATGGAGAAATGCAGCCGCATTAAAAAACAAAAACAAAAACCAGTCTAAATGGAAACAAAAAGAGCAAATTGGACCAACTAGAATTCAAACCAGTGAGGCTAATCTGGTTGTGATGTAGAAACGTAAAGCACGGCTGCACAAAGAGCAAAGCAACAGTAAAACTCTTGCCTGAGATTCAGCAGTTTTACACTGAAGCAAGTTATTAAATAAATCCTGCAGTACGTTTTGCAATTAAGCTTATAAGAGTGATAAAACTGCACGTTGTGCATCTTCCTAAAACCTGAAACATATAAATCACAAGGATATAGCAGATAAATAACCATGCAGTGACATACTATTGAGTTTTCATTGAGCCGTGTTTGGAAAGGTTGTTCTTAAATCCCTGAAGAATATCAGTTCAGCTCGATTGTTATCTTCCGTAAACACTATTTTTTGATTTTTATCTTCAAACGCCGGTGTTCAGCAGTGTTTGTCCTCCTTTGTGTTTCTCACTTCATTGGGTTTGTCTTCATTTTCCTCTCCTGTCTCTAACATGTGCTCGTAAAGCTCCAAAACAAACAAATTAGAGCTACAAAGTCAACAAGGACAGCAGAAACACTGCAAGGAAACCACTGGGGTACATTTTCATTTATTTGGCATTTAAAAAAAGGCATTATGGTAATTAGTTTGGTCCCATTTTTAGACCTAGAAAAGAACATTACATTGTTTAGCTTTTCACGGATCTTAGTATTAATTTCCTGCTCTGATCCCTTACAACTGAACTCCTGGAGCCAGACAAGTTGTGGATTCAGACAAACTCATTTAGCATGCAGATTAATGCAATTCCCAGCTCCTGCAGGAGTCAGCTTATTAAACACATTTAAATCACACACATTCACAATTTAGTTAGAGCTATTAAATAAAAGACGTAACACAAAAGGAGCTCTTTGGCGCAGTTTGTCTCTTCAAACACATTTGAACGAGTGTTTCGTTGTTTCGCAACAAAACATGAATCGAATAAAGCATTTATAAACGTTGACTGAAGTTAAGAGAATTTGCTTCTTTTTGCTCTTATATTCATGAATGAGTCAGCAATATTCTTCTAATTAAAATAATCAAAGTCCTGCTGTCAGGTTGGCTCGCCATACGCACTGTTGTGGTTTGTGTTTAATTGCTTTTGCATTTTAATGTTTGAGCTATCTCTGAGTGTGCAGACGAGTGCAGATGTGTGTGTGTGTGTCTGTATAGCACGTGCATAAAAGGCTTTCCATGCAGAACAGTATTATAAACTAAGAATACTAAGAGAGTTTTGCAGTTCTGGTCATCAGAGCCCCTTCTACTGACTCCGCTGCACGCTTGAGTGTCTTTCAATTTAAGTCCCTCCGATAACTCCGCTCTCTCTCTCTGTCACAGAGATAAATGTTGAAATATAATAAACGACTTTGCAACTTCACTCATATGTTGACTCTAGCCTCTTCTTTCTGTTCTTTCTTATGTTTTTTTTTTATTTTTTTGGCTTTGTTCACATTTTCTCACTCTTTTTTAAAACACTTTTAGATTAAACCCCTCATAAGTTTTCCAAACAAAAACAAACACCAACTTGTCTGTCTTGAAAGAAAACCCACATTCATTTTGTCATGAATGGATTTGCATGAAAGTTTTGATGCTTAGATATGAAGAAACTGGTGTATTTGTGGGTGTGCTGACGCTCGGGAAGCTGTAAGGGGACAGCGTTAAAGCAGAGATGGAGTGTTCCCTGTTGTGTTGCTTTTTCTTTGGAGCTGTCCTCCACAGAATAAACATCTGAGTGAGATTAGCCTCTTATTCAACAGTAGATGTACCAATACACGCACCAGCAAGGACATACTGTAAGCTCTTTATCAATGCACTGCACCAAAACAGCTCTCAGATAAGGATTAACCTGCCCTTGTTGCTGCACAAAAAATATTTCCTCCTGTCCTGTTTGCCTGTAAATCTGGCTTGAATTTCTATTGCAGATCTCTACTGCATCACTGAATATATTTAGTCAAACAGGTTAAAATAGTTGCATTTTTTTTTAATTATTTCAAGACACAAATTCTGGCCTAAAGAAACTCTTGTCACTCACAGAAAAGAGAAAGAACCACACTGGCTCCATTCGTCCCTCCACAGCTGGCCGTGTTGCCTTCTAGAGGTATACCCCAACCTGCCCCCAGCAGCCTGCTGTGATTAGCCAATAAATAAGTAATCTTATGTCATAAATCAATGGGGGCAGCTCTGTCAGGGCGATTTCTGCTGCAGTGCTCTCTGGAAATCGCTCTACTGCTTGAAGAAAAGAAAGAGCGAGATTAATGGTATAGTTAAAATGGCAATGAACAAGTTGCACTGTACAACTTAAAAAATGTTTTACCTTGAAGGATATCCTCCTTTAGACTCACAAACTGTTCCTGTATGCTGTTTAGGAATGGCCACTACATGAAATACCTTTTTTTTTTTTCTTGTTTGTGTTTATTTTTCTGTAACTTTAGACAAGTATCTCCTAAATCACTGGATGAAATTTGAATGAAAATCTCAGAAAGGAACCGTTGGATGTTCATCTAATGGAGACTGCTCCTTTAAAGATATAGCTGCCACAGCTGCAGCACAATAATGGCTGGAACTCAACTAATTTACAGACATTTAGCCAAAATTGTGTGTGGTAGTAGCTGAGAGTCGTTCCCAACACATACTCTGAGCACTAACAGACTGCATGGAATCTGTGTTTACACTGCAAAAATTAGCTATAACAAATAAGCACTTGGTAAGACTTCTTGAATGTAAAATGTTCAATAACAAGAATAATAATCTAACACAATCTGATCTTGCTCAGGATTTCAGTCTCAAAACAAAATCCAAATTATGTTCTGGCTGTTATAAAAGTGTGAGACTTGGTTAGATAGACAACTTTTGCAGTGTAAAATGTCACTATTAGGTGTTAAAGTCAACTTTTTGTCTGTTAGCAAAATATTTCATGAGCCACTGGACATTTGCTACAACAAATCAACTTTTCAAGTCACTCTAATTCAGTACGATCACCACCGCTAATCAACAATGACCAACATGATTAGTGATTCTGGTGATTTTATATTTCCTGCACTCTTTCTTTGTTCACCTACAAACCTCAAAACACTCCCATCTCTGATTCTTTCTGCATTACTGTGTAATTTTGCTCCCTCCTGTAGAGAGGACAGAAAAGGATTGAGAAACTCATTTTGACAAGTAGCTGAGCGTGTAATGCCTCTTGGAAAACACTCACCTGTTGTATCAGCCTTAGCACTGTTTGCGATCTCCCACGGATCTCTGTGTCGTTAGAGATAACTGCAACGATCGGCTCTTTATGTCACCACTTTAAATGCATTTATAAGTGGGGCAAACTGGCAACATCACCAAGGCGGAAAATAGACAGAAACTTGGCAGAAATGTTGTAAAAACAACATGAGTTTCAGTTGAGAAAGGGCGTGAAGCCATGGAGAAATATCTGTTTGACTCTCCATTATCTGAGGTCTGTTTCACATCCTGCAGATCTTGAGGTCCATCATAACAAACTCCACCCTGCAACATATACATCGCTTCAGTTTCCAACAACCAGCCTTGTTTTAATCTCCATGCTCATCGTGGTTTCTGGCAGTGTGTTTCATCTGCAGCCCTGTCAGCCGTTATCTCCAAACAGAGAGGCTGTCAAACTGTTTATCATTACCACACTCTCCGTGATGGTGGAAGGACATGACTGCGAGGAGTCAGAACAGAACCTGGGGGATGCTGATAGGCCGACAGAGTTAGACAGCAGATAATAGATGTTTCTTAGCAGGTCTTATCAAAGCCTCCAAACGTAAGCTTCAGGGATCCAAGTTTACCACTCTGCTAAAGTTTAAGCTCCGGAGCAGGAGAGGAGCTTCTGATTTTTGTCTGTTCAGCAATCTGTTGGTAGTGCCTTGAAGAGTGATTGATAATGGAAAAACCAAGGTGCAAATAATGAAATTGATCAGGAAGACTGGAGCATTTCATTAAAGTTTGGCCTAAAAGTTTTTAAAACCGATAAAGATCCACTCAGTTATTCAGGCTTGTTTGGATCATAACTGATAATAGAAACTACAGGCCAATAGGACTTCAGTGTCCAGTCTGCTATGTTGGAAATCATCAGCAGTTAGACAGAAGTCCAAAGTCTGCAGCAAATCATCGAACAAAATCCAAAAAAACAAGAGAAATTTATACTCTGTTCAATATGGAGTCACAAACAATGCAAAAATATCAATTTATATTAAAGAAACAAGAAACCTAAGCCCTGCAATGAAGGACATTTAAAAAGTCGAATCATAGATGAGACTTAAAGAAATTGTAGAGAAACATCTGGGAACAAAAAGCTCATAGGGAGGACCAGGATCTAAGAAACCAAGAGTATCAAAAACAAAACAATGATAAATAATAATCAGGATGAAAAAAACTGAAATAAAATGTCACAAAGTCAGAAAGTTTCAGACTATTACAATTTTTATCCAATTTTTATTTTTGTAAGGTGTATAAATTTAATCAGTCACTTGTGTTCAGACACTTGTAAAAGCTTGAACAATAAATACTCCTTATCAATTTTACATGCATTTTTACTGTACATAAATAAAACACTCTCAAGCACAGAACATGTGAGAAAATCCAGCCTTCCTTGTCAGCTAAAATACTTTTTCTGCAGGATTATTCAAATTGAAATAGACTTATGTAAGCTTGTTTCATATTGGACTGTCCTATTTGACACATTAGCGCCACTACTGTTTGGAAGTGGAACTGCAGGCACTCTTGGGCAAAGGACAGTTGAGTGACAGGGGCACTTCAGGGGGCCAATCAGATTTCAGATGGGGCCAATGCACCTGTGGCCCCCGCCTCTGCACTTTGACTTAAGACTGACTGTTCAGCTACTTTCTGTGAAACCTACTAAAAGCTTGTGAAGCAAATGTTTTAATAAAAAGGAAAAAAGTGTCAGTGAAGAAGGAGGATGCAAACAAAAGCTCATTGTAAAATTCAAAAAAAGAAAGTTGAGTTTCCTGCTCCCTGCAGTTCACAGTTGACTCCATCAATGCCCTGCTGTCCCCAAGTTTTCTCTCTCTCTCTCTCTCTCTCTCTCTCTCTCTCTCTCTCTCTCTCTCTCTCTCTCTCTCTCTCTTCTCATTGACTCACCCAGAAATATGTGCCTATTTTTTGAGTCCAACTGTGACATTTCCAGCTGGTATGTCTGTGCTGCGTGTGAACGTCCAAAGCAGTAAATTACATGTGACAGAAGCTCAGCTGTTTCCCTGCAACACGTGTAATGAATGCTTGATGATCCTTTTCTTTTTTAGGCTGAGTCGCTTCCATAATGTTCCATTTTCTGTTGTAAACGACACACAGCGTGTGACGGCTGTCTACACACATCTTATTGTTGTCTTGTTGTCGTGGTAAACTAAAGTTGTACTCAAGATGACTGTGGGGAAAAAAAAGCTATTTTCTGCTAAGAGTGCTGCTTGGTGCAAGTGTTGGCAAATAAAAAGCAGGAGATAATGGCGGGAAAAGTGGTTGTTCATCTCTAACTTTGAGAAGGACACACTCAGTCAAAATTGATCCATTTTAGTGCAAAACATTTTCGTTTGCTCCGTTTCACAACCACCAACGTGCACTGAACGCCAGCGGCACAGAGTCAAAACTAAAATCCAAATGTGGCTCCAATTAACCTGTCTAAAAGCAGAGAGTGAAAGTCTTTGTTGCTCTTGATGCTGATGAACAGTGTGTGTTGTTCTGACACGGCCTTTGTTGTCACAATAAAATGTCCTGAAACTTGCTGCTTTGTTTAAGTCCCCAGCAGACCGGATATTTTGACACTCTGAAGTTTTAAAAATTCAGAGCTGCTGTCAGGGAAAGTTTAGTTTCTGAGCAGTTCCATGAGGCAGCTGAGGCAGACATTCAGCTCCGTTTGTGTTAAAATAATTATGACAGCGCCCTGCTGTATTAAGGCTCTTGATTGATGGTTTTCCACTTTTATTTTCTTAAGAGGGTCCTAATTTATTCTGGGCTCTTACTGATAAAATATTTAATGAACAAGTATTTCAGATTTTAGATCTAACCTGAGAAAAAGAGCTTAACTTAATAAAAATTGTGCTTAGATGAATAAGAAAACTCAAAAGGTCTACATCCTCCAACATTTTTTGTTGGTTAAGAGACCCTGAACAACAAAAGTGATAAAGCCACTTTTGTTATTTTAACAACAAATCCAAAAACCATGCAATTTGATGAAATTAAACAGAATTATCACATTTTTACTGTTGGTTTATTCCTGTGGAGCTCCACGGCAGGACTTTTAGTCTTGATGTCCTGCAGTTGTTGTTTAGTGGTTTATTATTACTGCTTTTATCATATTTTTCCATCTCTTTTTCATTTTTGTGTCTTAAAAAAACAAACAAAAAACATTCAATCTGCTCTATTTAGGACCAATTTTAGACCGACACGAACTAGAATCACAGTGGAGTATTTAATCATTAAAAAAAAACAAACTGAAATAAATTTACAAGTAATTTTTATGAACTTTTTAATAACTTCTTTCTCTATGGATTCAAATTGACAAACTGAGATTTTGTTTAAATCAAAAACAAATGTTTTTTTAGTAAGATATGTTTGCCTGAAGGGCATCCTCCCGAATGAGTGCTTAAACCATTAAATAATTCATCTTTTATGGTATTATACTTTAATAAAATAGCGCTGACTGTCATATTTTTTATATATTAGGCTGCTAATATTTAGTGTCAAATAGTGAGTGTCATATTTTGAGCATGCTGAATGACTAACACAACACCAACTTGACTTTATTTCAAATTTAACCTGCTGATAGAGGCTTATTATAAGTTAAACATAA
Source organism: Anablepsoides rubrolineatus (assembly GCA_031762495.1). Classification (NCBI taxonomy): domain Eukaryota; kingdom Metazoa; phylum Chordata; class Actinopteri; order Cyprinodontiformes; family Rivulidae; genus Anablepsoides; species Anablepsoides rubrolineatus. The sequence continues at coordinate 12,228,893 of JARVGW010000682.1, read as the reverse complement.
AATATATTTTTAATGAGGCTTGCAGTTTCACAAAGTTAGAAATTACTGTTCTAACAAGTCATTCATTTATTTTTATTTTTTTTATTTATACCTCCCTGGCAGCACCATGTAATATCCAATCCATTAGTTTTTTATATTTTTATAAGTATTTGATTAACATGAATTGTTGAGTGAAATGAAGCTTTTTTCCAGAGCCTGTCTTAAGTCTAGTATATACTGGTTAGTGTGGCATTACATCACTTTCTGATTGGGATAAAATGGAAAGCATTCCAGAGTGTGGAGGAACAGTCGATATTCAATTAACCCAGGCGGACAGTCATGGCGGCTGTTTATCAATACTCCTTTTTAACTGCACACCCACAGCACACTTAATTAAACTTCCCATTAATGGCATCAAACAAGTGAACAAACTGAGTCTAAAATCCAGTTACATGAAAACCGGTCGGTTAAAGGCCTCGGCTCGCTGCCAGCGTCACACATACTTTCAGTCCAAGTTTCGGAGACAGAGCAGAACACTGTATGTTTTGGACAGCACACAAATATGTGTTCTCTCAGCATCTGTAAGGACATCACTGTTTATCTGGGACAAACTGTGACCCTTGACCCATAAATCATTGATTTTTGTTGCATTCCGCAGCTGAGCAAATGGAAACCCTGCCTCTCCAAGCTGAAACAGTTGTGGCGAGGTTCATGAGAAGAAAATTATAACATTGTTTAGGAAAATCAGGCAACTAGCATTGAAATGACCTTCAACTGTGACCTGTGTTTTTTTCTTACTTCACTCTGCTAATCAGCAACAAATCAGGGTCAACGCGACAGTCAGGGGGCTGGGATGTGACGGTCTAGACGGTGATAATGATCTGTTAACGTGTGATCAAACATGTCAGGGTTGCTGCTAACTGAACAAAAAAGGCACTGTGTGGTTATTAGTTGAGCAGGAGATATTCAGGCTGATTTTTGGTGCGGATTATATGTTAAAAAAATCAACTTTAAAATATATATATTCACAACTCAGTGTGGCTGCAGGGGTTTAGGATACCTTCACTCTGACCCCTATACTGACCCCCAGAATTATAGATCCATCCATCCATCCATCCATCCATCCATCCATCCATCCATCCATCCATCCATCCATCCATCCATCCATCCATC
>JARVGW010000682.1:12195505-12219358 GCA_031762495.1 Anablepsoides rubrolineatus | reverse complement strand
TTTATATTAAGTACTTACCCAAAGTTGAGTAAAAAAACCTTTAAAAAGTGAATTTTGTATATTAGGTCCCCTTTAAGCTCAGTTGATTGTGGCAGCCATCTTGAATTTGGTTGACTTCAGCAGTTAATGAGTTGTATGTACACCTAATAATTACTTCCTGTAAGTTTCATTAAACTTTGTCCAGTTGTTCATTTTGGAAACTGAGATACATGGAGATAGGAAAAATAACCATCACTGTCTGCTCTTGCCTTTTGGTGACAGGTGTTAAAAATCTCGCTCTAAAATCCAGGTAGGCCAACCTTACAGGTCTTCACATCATTAATCATTAATTCTTGTAAGATTAATGCCCTGCAGTCGATCAGTAGGGACAGATTATCACAGAGTCATGGGAGTCTGCCAATTGTTTTCCATGATCCTTTCAGGAACAGTGAGTAAGACGTTGAGTGACGCAGGATGAGGTGAAAGGATAGCTGCTTTAAAATAAGCACAAAACATGTTCTTTGGGTTGTTTTTTTTCACGTACAGACTGAAAAACACCAAAATGTTGGAGGTTAAAATGCTGCACCAATAAATGAATTTTGTGAATAAAAGTCTAAAATAGTGTTGTTTTTTTATAATTCTGGCATGTTTGTTATTCTTAATCATTATGTCTCCTTGGTGCTGCACTCAGTGACTCATCTTTCCTGGAGATACAAACATTTAATGCCCCTATGGCCAAGCTTAAATGATGTGGTAATTTATGTGGCGGCTGTGGCTCTGAATGTAGATCCTTTACCCACCAGTTAGACTTTAAGAAATCTTTTTCTTTACGAGGCAAGGATTAAATTAAGTTTATATCTTTTTGTTGTCTGTTTAAAAAAATACCTTGTCTGTTTATAATCAGGGTCACAGGTAGATGGAGCTTATCTCAGCTGTTGACAGGTTCATGAGTTTACCGCTGAGAGACAGAAAAACAAAAAAAAAATCAATGGTAACTTACTGTCAGTTTGGAAAAAACAAGAGCAGCATTGTTCAAGATTATTTCATCATTTCTTTGTATTATTATAAATGGTTTTGATCAATACTTCTCCAGGTTTTCTGAAGGTCTCTGAAAGTTTTTCTTTAGATTCTTGTTGGTTTTAGATTTTTAATAACAATTCCATTTTATATTTTGTTGCAGTTTTTTTTTAGCCATTTGTGACTTTTGGATTTTCTGATACATTCAGGATCAGTGGTTCGCAACCTATTTTTCTCAAAGCCCACCTTTCTTACTTCCAAGCCGAGCTGAGGCCCCCGTCAATCCCACTCTCCCCAAGTTCAACCTTTATCTCTTCATCAAAATAATAAAAAGAATAGTTATAAACGTTTAATTGGAAAAGGAAAGTTATATGGTCTTGTTTTGATGTTTTTTTATACAAACAATAAATTTATATCTTCATAACCTCTAAGCAGACAAGGTTAAGGTCCCCCTGTGCTCTAGCATCCCCCACAGCGGTGGGTCCCCAGGTTTGGAACCACTGTACTCCATTATTTTTTTGTGTATTAATTTGCATTTAAACATCAAAAATCCTAATCAAATAATAATAAAATAACTTTTGCAAAGCTGCCACTGTTTTTTCCCGTAACTGAAATAAATTCCTGACGTGTTTATTCAGATACTGGAGTCCAGCGCTGTTAGTAGATCTCCACCGGAGGAATTCTGTTGTGGGAGAGGAGCAGAGTGGGGGAAAATGTGGGGGGAGTGAGGGGGCTGCCCCCCTCGGGCTATTGTTCGGACACAGTGTCCCACACACATGCCCTGACCTCAGACTGGGCGTGGCTGACGGAGCCTGGGGCGGGGGGAACTCAGGCTTTACATTGCATACTTTGCGCTGCATGTGGACAGTGAACAGGAAGACGGGTGGTCCCCAGAGAGTTTTACAGAGTAAAAAAAAAGAGGTGCAGTGAATGGGATTTTGCCCCTGCAGTTTGGCAATATGTTCCCAGCCCGGCTTGTCTGTGTGGTGTAACGAGAGACCTGGGCCTCTGACAAACCCGGGCCAGATGGGGAGAGGATTCTTTTCTACAATCACTCTGCTGCAGAAAGCATTAGTGCCACTGCAGCTCCACAGTAAAGATAATCACTGTTTCTTTAAAGAAGGATGCTTAATGACCATGTGTCTCACAGCAAGCTTACAGAAGTTTCATTTGCTTTCCTCCATCATGGAGGACGGTACCGCAGTAATCTGCCTCCACTGGATGACAGCTCAGAGGTTAGAGGAGGAGCTGCTTCTGTTTAACAGACATCTTTTAATTACATATCACAAACAATAAGATCAATTACGATGTGAAGAAGTTTTCAACAACTTTAAACTTTCTTTAAACTTTTCCTCCAAAAAGCAGAACTTTCCTAATATTTTATAGTTGATCTTGAGTTTTTTGAATGTTTTCTAAATTCTGTATTGAGCTTTTGCTGGCCTTTCACTCATATTCTATCCAAACATTTTATTTGAAAACGACATTACCTTCAGTATTGTGAACAAGAGGAGGACAAAGTGTTGGGTTTATAAGACTCCACATGAGATGAATAGCATCTAAAGTTTATATCTTTAAAAAAGGTTGGCAAAAGTTCAACATGGAACCAGACAGATGCATCATCCTTTAGCTCGTCGTCAGTTAGGGAAGTTTTTGGCTCATAGTTCTTTGGACCCACTTTGTTGGTTTCAAAAATACTGTGAACTGAACTATGTTCTTGTTAGTTTTCTTCATTCAGCAAACAAATTGCATCTTTGTAAAATCCTTTTAAAGGTCCAATTCGAAATGCTTTCATTGCTAAGTTGCTTTGGATGTGCGGACACAACACTGGTCCATCTCTTTAGTTTTAGAAGCTTTTTAATGCCTGAATGATTCATGGGTCAGAGTTAAGTGGCTTAACATCAATGAATCCACTAAAAATGGTCAGGTTTCGGACTAAAAACGAATGGAAAAAGCTGCCGTGGTTCAAAACAAACTTCGAAAGATCTTGAGAAAGAACTATTGATTTAAACCACTTTAAAATATAAAGACCCAGCGAGCCTTGAAGGAATGCACAAGGCCCACTGCCTTTCATGTCTGGTTTTAAAGCAAAAATTATGTTGAGAAGGGACAGAGATAAAGTCGTTTTTGACGTCATGCACAATATTGTGACACATTATCCGTCCACTGATTCATGAGAGATTTTGCCAAAGGACAAACATATTATCACCGTTTTTCCTTCAGTAGCAAATAATATAAAGAAATGACTCAACACTTTTGCACAGCGTCATGTCCCTGTTGATTTAAACAAAGAAGGAGGATCATTGTCTTTGTTTGACAGACACTGGTAGAGAACCTAACTGAATAATGACTGGTTATTTGTTTTGCTTTGTAATGGAATGCAAGCTCAAGTAATGAACTGACAGAGCGGCACTGGGTGTCAGTGGGAGCAGAAGCCTGGCTCAGGCAAAAGTTTCCATCCTTGTATTTAGCTGCCTGGACAGCAGGGAGGACATCTGAGTGGCAGATATCTGCAATCATGTCCTTACAGGGCCAAAAGAAGCAGTCCTGCATTGTCTCAACAAAAAAAAATAAAAGAAAAACTTTCCTAGTTCATCTTGAAAGCTCTGATTTCATTGCTCAGAGGTTAAAAGATAAAAACCTCTTTATTAGCAGGGAGACAGAAATGCTGCCCAGGAGAGCAGTTTTGTGACGACATTCACCGAGTTTTGGCATCTGTGTCTCTTTCTTTTTTAAAAAAGAGAACAAATCTGCTGACAAATAGTGGTGCTGAACCAGAGAAGGGAGGTTTTAGTAAGATGCCAGCGTGTCTGACCGGGTACATCTCCACCAGACATTCCTCCACACTAAAAGTTTCCAGGCAGCTTTTATCTGAATGAAACTTTACAGATCAGCTCTGTTTCATGTAGAACCGAGGAGCTTTCTGTCCACGACACAAAACATCAAATTGCTTCTTTTTTTGAGATTTGGTATCACTGAGACTGATGTCTTCGGTACTAATTAAGTCTATAAAAAACATCTTTTCCATCAGCTCAGAGCGGTTTTTTGCTCCCCAGATGGTTTTTTTATGATGAGAACTGATTTCTGTGAACGTAGACTTCCTGTGTTAGAGTTTGGTTTCAGTTAAGAGAACATTGCAAAAGTGGCTTTAATTGTCCGGGGAAAGGAAAAAAAAAAAGAATAATGAGGATATTCCTTACAATTTTTAGTACTTTTTAATATCAGTTTCTCTCAAAGGGGCCCTCGTGATCTTTTGGCATAAAATTGCAATTTCTTTATTTCCTCATCTGTCCTCAGAAAGTAAATTTAACTGGGGGTGGGAAAAAAAATGTGAATGTGAGAACTCTGCATTGCATCAAAAAGTTTCTTTTCAGTCAGGAAGACGGATTTCTTCCTGGTTGTGCTTCATGAGCCCCACTACATTGTATATGAATCATGTGCGCCTGCAGAGGATCAGACAGCAGGTCTACAAAGAGGAAGTGAGCTGCATCAAGCAGATCACTTTAAAGGATTTGTCTCAGGTTGAGCTAATAGAAGCCAGCGTATCTGGAGAAACTGTGAGGCGTTTCAGGGAGGGGATGTGGTGCAGGATGTACTTGATGTCTCCATTAATTATTCTTATTTGTCACATGGGCGAAAGAGATTCAGAATATGTTTGTGCTCTGACAAATAAAAGAGCTCTGACAAAGTGTTTAGTCAGATTCTCCCATGCGGAGTGTTTCGTTGTCTTTTTTTTTTTTTTTTTTTGGGATGTTGTGGTTCCTGCTTCTCGACAGGAGGCGCCGATAATGATCCGATTTCTCCCCCCACGGCTCCACTCCTCTCATCCGACTCCTCGTCTTCACCTGAAATCCTTCAAATCCCCGTTGAGTCCAAACTTCTCCTCTCAGAACCAGACGAGCCGTAAGACAGACAGCGAAGCGAGTGCAATCCCGGTTCACAACCATCTCGGCTCATCATTTTTTTAAATGCCTCATTGCCTCAGCAGCAGAGACATTTTATTGCTGCTGTGTATTGTTGCCCTGCTTGCAGTTTAAATCCATTCCCCAAGGAGAAAAGGAGGAGGAATGAAGGAGGAGGAGGGGAGGGAAAAAAATAAAAAGTTTTGAGGAAGCACAGAACTCCCTCTCTGTATCCAGAGGATGCAAAGCGTTAAATTCCGGCAGAGCGGATGATAAGCAGAACACGTCTCTGCTTTTCAAAATCATCTGCTTCGTGCAGAAGCTTTCTAAAACCAATGAGCTGAAAACATCCTAAATATTGAGAGAATGCTGTGTATTATTAAACATACAGTGTGCACAATCCAAAAAGATTATTTGTACTCAGTTAATGTTAAACCCACATTTCTTGTTGAAAAAGAAGAATATAGTCTCTGGTTCAGCACGGATGCTGTTTTTTGATATGAGCTTATTTCTAGAATAGAAATTTATATGAATACCATAGATAATATTGATACATTACTAATACAATATATTATTGAAACATCTTGTCTAAGAAATAATATAGACGAGGGGTTAGATCTAATAAGTTTGTACTTCTTCCTTCCCCAGTTTGAACAGATGAAACACTGTTATTTTTCTTATTTACTCACTTATTTGTGTGCAATCCTTATATATTATTATCATCTTTAGTGCCTGATTTGTGTGTTTTGTCTTTTTCTTTTAAATATTAAACCTTCTTACATTTATTACTAATTTAATTAATTGACTAAAACTTCTTGATGGATTGCGTATCTCATGCCAGTTTATTAGATGAAATTGTTTTCCAAAGATATTTGAACAAATCTCTGCAAAAGATCATTTAGAAACTGCTGCTTGTCATTTGTTTGATGTGTGAAAATTGTAAAAGAAAAAAACAAGCTTTTAACAGGCTCATGTCAGAGTTTTTGACTGAGATCATCCCAAGTTGAAATTGATGGAGTTGTAGCTGTTTTGATCAAACCTTAAAAAAACATTATGTACAATCTTATGTCTAACATGATTTGTTATTGCTCTGAGTTTGTGTTGTGAGTGACTTTCAGCTTTTAATTAACCAAAGTGAAGCACAATATGTGGCAAATTAATCACTGCATAGCTTTTTGGTTAATCGTGGTAGCCACCTTGAATTATTTTTCACTGACAGAGCGGCACTGGGTGTCACTGAAATCCCTCCAGCATTTCATGATACTTGAAAAACAAACAGCGTCGACTCCAACAGTTAAGGTCAAGGTTTTAGGTTAAACTGTCATGCCAGGCGTTGCCCTCAAAGCATGTGTTGGGGACGATGCTCAGCTACAACTACATCCATTATTAGCTTGGTATCTGTATGGCTGACAGAGTTACAGCCATATTTGTGTTTTTAAGTTGCTGTGGCAGCCATGCAGTCCTGCTATCATAACTGTTTTCTTTAGTAAAGCCACAGTAGAAGACCAGTCACAGAATGTTTACTATTTTTAATAAATAATTATCATATGGTTTGGCTCATGCATCCTAATGAAACTATGTTGACTATTGTTTACAATAAGTGGCTAACATGTCTCAGACGTGTCTATTCCAGCCGGGACATAAATTATATTTAATGAAAAAAGCAATTTTATTTTGCAGTCCCATTTAAGATGAACCAATTTGAAGAGGCATGTTTTGAACAAGCTTTCTAAAGTTGTTCTTTGCTGAAAAGCAGTCAGTTCAATGCTTGGAGTAATTGCTTTTTATGTGAAAAAAAAACATCTATTTTCAACAGTAATTTTCCACATAAAAATATCTGATTAGAAATGTGTGTTAATCTCCTGTATGCAGATGAATTACATTTTTAGTTTGGCTGTTTTTATTTATTTTAGAAAACATCTGAAGCCTTAGTTGAAAAATAAGCTGCCAGTCTAGTTTATTAGATGAAATTATTTTCCAAATATATTTGAACCAATCTCTGCAAAAGATCATTTAGACACTGCTGCTTGTCGTTTGTTTGATGTGTGAAAAACAGTCATAAAAACACAGACTATTAACAGTCGGTTGAATCATCAGTGTCTGCTTGTGTGTGTGCATGTTTTCATTCGTCTGTGTTAGCAAAATATCTTATGAACCACATTACAGATTTTAATAAAACATTTATGTTTCTTCAAGAAAAACGTGGCTTTTAATTCTGTTTAGCATTTATTTTAAGCAGTTTCTATTGAACATGGGTAAAACATTACACATAAACTGCTAATATTCCCATCAGGCTATTGCTTACCATACTCATGAATGTATAATTTGTGTTTATGCATAATTATACAGATTAATCTGTGAGGCTCCATACAGCTGTGAACCATATATTCTTACACTGATTTGTCATTTATCATCTTCTAGGTGTAAAAAATCAGTGTTTGCTGCTATTTTATGTAAAATATAATATGATGTTTGTGCCTTTGGTCGCATCAGAAGAAACTTTTTTTAAATCCCATTTTATCCCCATTATTCCTTCAGCCAGTAGCTGTTGTCGTTGCTTTTGTCTGTCTGTGTTCTGTAAAATGATAAACTGACACTAAGCAGACAGGCAACGGAAGCTGCATTTATCCTGGCTGCCAATTTGGGGTGCATTTTTTATCCCTTCAAAGTATTAGTCCTCCAGCTCTGTCTTTGTTAGATTATTTACTTTCTACAGGCTGATGTGAGTGCTTACTCTGACATTTTTTTAACGACCATCAGACATGAAGCGCCGCTCTCTCCTCTGTTGTCTGAAAACATTACACTTACTGGCCGTTCCAGGGCGACGGTGACAGCTCTGACGACTGGATGTAAATGATGGAATCTTCCTCTCCTCTTTACTGAACAAAGAATTTCATTCAACTTTATTTAAAGTGGCGTCATTTTTGTTGGAGGGGCTTTTCGATTCTGGGCTTTCTCTCTCCCCTCATTAACCGCAGCAAGAGACTCAGCAAGTCCAGGAATGTGCTCTGAAACCCTGAAATATTCCACTGTTCCATCCCTGCTAACCCTCTTTATTTCCAAATGCACATGTCAGAGCCTCTTTTAAGAACTTTTTGCATTTTTATCAATTGATTTTTTTCTTTTTCTCGGGAAGGGATTGAGCCACCATCCCTGTGTGTTTTACTGATTCAAGCCAAGTGCATTGTAGATATGGTTTCAGGTATTTAATGCATGTGTGCTGCAGCTAAAACAAGCTCTATTACTTTCCCTTCATGAGGTTAATGTAAGCCACAGGGCTGCAGAACATCCACTGCTTTGCACCAATAGAGACCAGCTAAGATGAGTGTAATTTACTGTCCACGGAGAGCTCCTGAAGCAAAACACACACGCAAAAAGCAGGAGATAAGTAAAGATAAGGCAATGGATGTTAGAGGCTATGTGAAAAATTAGATGAGGAGAGGAGAGGAGAGGAGAGGAGAGGAGAGGAGAGGAGAGGAGAGGAGAGGAGAGGAGAGGAGAGGAGAGAAGGAGAGGAGAGGAGAGGAGTTCAGACCTGCCTCCGTTATTAGATTCTGTGCGCTGCTGAATTGATTTTAGAGGTCAGTCTATAAAACACACTGCCTCGGCTCTGTGCTAACAGTGGCATCATTATGGTGTTATTAGTGAAGAGAGGAGGACTGGCAGGACTGTGGGAGTGTTTTACAGATGTGTGAACCGTTGCTGCTGTGAAAAGAGAGAACGAAAGCAGCCCACTTGTGTCACTCCTCTGTCAGACTGTGGCAGAATGAGAGTCCCTTGAGGAGGATTTGGTGTTTTATTTCAACCTAAAACAATGTTGACCTCGTAGCTACATGGTTTCAAAAATATAGTAAGTAATTGGAAAATTTATCTTAAAATAATGCATGAAAAACAAGTTTTACCATTCACAGTAAAAGAAAAGAAAATAAATCCTGCATTTCTTCAGAGATTTGCTGCATGTGAGAACTCTAAACAAATAAAGACTTACATCAAAACACATTCATAACATGACAGAGTGAAACAAAATACAGAATAACAGGAACTAAAATACAAACTCATATAGTAACAAGTTTATAAGTGTGCCAGTTAGCTTTAATTTCCTAATGAATATATAATCAGTGGGGCACCATACCAGTTTTTATACAAGTACTTGAACAAAATGCCCCAGTACGTGAAACAGATATTAATACCAATATCTGGTATCGACACAAGTATTTTACAGTTTACATTTCAAGTGAAATGTTTGTCAGTCCCATGTTTCAGAAATTGGTACAAGTTGACAAAAACACCTTATATGTTGTTTGTATTTATTTTAAAATGTTGCAACTGTATATATTGTGCTGTATATTTGACCCAAACAGAAGGTGAGCCACCTTGTTCTAAATAAAAGCTTTGGTTATAACTCAGTAAGTACTCAGTATCAGTACTCAGTAAGTACTCAGTAAGTACTCAGTAAGTACTCAGTGTCGGTACTCAGTATCAGCAAGTGCCTAAACCAAAGTACTCATACTTGTACTCAGTTTGAGACAAACTCACCCCTAAATATAAAAAAAGGTTGGTGAAATGAAAGGAAGTCTTTAAAATTAAATCTTTATTTATTGTGAACATGAAAGATGTCAAGAAAAAAAATAAATAAGAAGAAAACTAAACAAACCAGTTCGAGGAGTGGGAAGAAGCTTATTAAATACCATCAATTGTCTCGTCCAAATATGTCCTACATTATACATATTTACAGATCTAACTTTAACTCCATGTCACAATTGCTACTCTTTCCTAATTAAAATTGTACAATTAATTTATTATTATGCATTCTGCACCATGCTTACTATCTACAGATATATCCATACAGTTACATTCATCTTTAGAAAAACAACCAAAAGCAAAATTGTTTCCTGTTCGATCCATTTTAAATACACAACACATTCATTATTGACACCACATCCCTCAATGGTATGCCAGCAGATCCTTTAAGAAAATAAAAACATATATATTAGACTGCTGAGTCATTGTTAATTACTGCTGTCAGTTATTTCTCCACTTTTTAATTAACTGTGAAACTCTCTCCTCACAAAGTTCACCTTCATAATATATATATTATAAGGCAAACGTGTTAATGTATACTCAGATGTATACATTTTGTTGCAGCTCTTTGATGCTCTTGAAATAAATGAAATAAGCTACCTGTGTGATTATATGAGATTCATGACGATGTAATATTTTCCTAACATGCTGACTCGACTGCTCAGTCTGAATTCAATTAAAGGTCCTGATGTTCAGCGTAGAGCTCAAGTGACTATTAATCCTTTTAATCGATTCAACTTTTTTCCTTATTAGTCATGTTCTGACCTTTCAACACGTGAACACACTGCGCAGCGGGGATTTAAATGGTCTTTTCTCACACTGTGCTGCCTTTATAAATAAATGAAAAGTTTAAATGAGTACCTGGAGCTGGAGACATGTACAGTAATTATTAAAGCTGGTTTCGCTTTAATAGGCTTAAAGCAGACGGTAACGCTGGGTCTTTGAAAGGGAATTAACCGTGAGGTGCGACTGTGAGAGGAAAATGTTTTGTTTCTTCCCCCCACAACTTCTGCTGCTTTAAGCTGTTGTGCTGGAGAAAAAAAAATGTTTTTCCCCATTTCCCTACAGCACTGTTGTCAAAGGGGAATTCCAACCATCTGAAAAGCAGAGTCAAAATGTGCTCTGAAATGATTTCTCTTTCCTGAGAGGTTTGTGTTTACATGGTTGGCTGCAGATTTTGCAAGAGGGAATGTGAGAATTTGGGTCATTCCAGATGTCATCCATCTCGCACAGATAAACTGTTTGGACAGCTTAAGAAGTTCATACAAGCAAACACTCTGAGTTCATGTCTTTCTGTTTGGTTTCATTGTTCTGCGCGCCAACGACAACGTCTAACGTTGTTCTGCAACTCTTTTACTCTGTGCTTGTTAACTCGGGCAAATCTCTGCTTTTGTTTTCCTTCAATCCTGCGAGTGCCAAGGTTACAAACGTGCTTCTTATTACGTTTTACCCTGACTGTGTTTTACGCTGTTCCCAGTGCGTAAAAAAAGATATTTTTAATAATTTACAGGCATTATTCTCTGTAGTTGCTGATGTGAAAACATTTTTGTCTGCTGCCCCTTTTTTCCCTTTCTAAAACAGAGGGGAAAAAAATCAAAACAAGCAGATAACAGCTAAGAGTGTCACAAAGATTATGAAATGGATGATGTGGTTTAAAAAAATTAAAGAGTTTTAGTGAGCTGAAGAGCAGCAGAGCGTTGTGAGGGTAATGAATGTGTGCTCATACACCTCCAGACCTTAATTGGCTTGAATGAGCAGACAGGAGAGGCTCCTCCATCAGGCCGTGGATGGCTGTAAGGTGACAGGCCATGCAGAGAAAACTAATTGGTTCTGTCTTGCAGACATGAATCCTGTCTGTCCTTGTGTCGCTGGCAGAAACATGGCCTGAGCTGTTTACTGTCTGACAAAACATAAACCTCTGATGTTTAGATCTTTGTCTCGTTAAGTGAAAACCTAACCTTCAGGAAAAAAAAGAGCACGACTAGCCTCTATATTCTGTGTCATCTCATTTTTATTTAATGATTCAGGGCCTAGTTTTACAAAACAGATAATAATGTAGTTGTTGAATTATTTAGAGAAGGACGAGACTCCACAAAACATGTTCCTTCTTTTCATAAAAAGGGACTGAAAATGCAGACTGAAGCACGAGGCAGGCCCAGTAAGTAACAGAATATACTGCATATAAGAAAAACAGTATTACTGTAACTGTAAAACCAGTTCAGACAAATAGACTATTTCTTTATATGTTGGCACTTTAAACAGGGAACAGTGTCTTAATGAATGTTTGTTCATGTAATTATTGGATTTCTTTTAAATGTATTTAAATAGAGCTGAAAATGTATCTAAGTTCCTGTTTAATCAGGATTATGAAACCATCTAAAGCACACATGTCAAACTCAAGGCCCGTGGGCCAAATCAGGGCCTCGTTACCATTTTATCCGGCCCCAATGCTTTAAATAGTGTTATGGCTTCTCTGTTCGTTGCTGTATTTAGTGCAGTCCTCTCATTACAAATGACCAAATTTCAAGCCAAGAAAATTAAGTTTGAATGTTTCAGTCTTTGAATTTGGAGCAACGGAGAATCAACTTATGTATTATTTTCTTATTTTAAAGTTATATAGTTGGGCTTTAGTCAGGTTTTTTTTTTGTTGCTGGATTGTGATAAAATGTATTTGTAAGATATAATTAAAAAAGTTGACATTAGAGTGTAAGGTGTAAGAAATGAATGATGATGTGTCTTTCTATATAATCCTTGGTTTATCTATTAGGATATGCTCTAAATACTACATAAAAGCTCATTTGTATTTCTATAAGAATAATTTAACATTTCTTCAATATTGTTAGAAATTGGCCCTTGGCTTGGCCCCCTTGTGTAACTGAGTTTGACAGCGCTGATCTAGAGGGATGTATTTTCTGAACATGAACTTTAAGATTGCTGCTGGATCAAACTGGTGCTGATTCCAGAGTATATGTTGAGGACATGAGCTGAAATGTTAGTTGTTGCTTAAAGCAGTTTCAGTAATGTTCATGAACATTCTGAGTAAAATACATTTTCTTTATTCTTTAAAAAAAAAAAGCTTTGAAACATTAACATTTCGTTTCAAAGTAAAGCTGAAATTATTTATTGTCATTCTGACCTGCTTTGTGTGAAATACAGCAAAATATAATTAAATATTTATTCGCAGAGTGAGTGCAAAAGTAAAAGTATTGAAAAGGGAAAAGACAGTATTATATTTGAGTTAAAAAATGAGCAAAAACAAAGAAAATGGATAAAAACTGACATCAAATAGTCCTAACAGGAAACTAAAAACTAACAGAAAATAGAGATTGGATGTTTTTTCAACAATGTTACGTGAAACTAGGGTGGAACTGTGTTGGTCTCACAATCATGTGACCTCTCTGAGGAGTTGGTGCTTCAGTGCATGCTGTAAAATGTTTCCAGTTGAATCCTCTAATACTGCTCATATCAGAGGATTACACCAAGATTGTCTGTGCTATTCTTTCTATCTCTCTGTTGCAATCAGGTATTAGCTTTCTCGTAATACTCCAACAGCTGTCTGCGTGCACAGCTGGAAGATGAAAGTCCAGCTTAGACGTGACTGTAAGCCAGTAAAAAAGTGACTGTCTTAGGGGCTGAGCATGATTGTCCCATCTGCCGTCCGTCTGATGGAGCGGGGTCTGTGGGTGGGTTAGACCAGCAGGGGGTGGGCAAGACCAGTTCGAGATGGTCCAGAGTTGTGCTTTAATATTCAAACACATAAAAGAAGGGCTGAGAGGGTGTGGACATCCTCTGCAATCTTCACATCATTCCTGTAAACTGATGCCACAGACAGGCAGTGATTTGACGTTCACGTTTGGGACTGAGGAGATTCTGCGTCCCAGCTGTGTGCCATGGGAACTGCATGGAGCTCAGGCAAACGGAGGTACAGAAGCCATGCATTACATTTTATATCAGGGTCATAAATAGTGATGCTCAACTTTCAGCAGCTGCCTTCCCCCTCTGACCTCTGTGAGAGCCATACAGCTGCTCTGCAGCAGCGTCTGATTTATGCAGTTGTGTTTCTTCAGCCTTGTGGTGTGATATAAGTGGAAATGAGCATACAGTGCCATCGTTTAACCTTGTCAGCAATATGTGAACATTTGATACAGAGGGCTTTCTGTCTGCTGAAACGGACATTGGCTGCATGTCTGTTATTTGACATGAGGATTTAAAGCAGATACTTCAGTGTGGCAAAGAAAACCCTTTTTATTTAGCTAGACTAAATCATGCTACAATTTACTACAAATTATTAAATATTATAAACTGGTATTTTCTCTGTTTTTTATAATATTTACACAGACTAAAATTCTGAAATATAGTATTTTTTAATCTCAGCTATAGATGAGATTCTGATCACTGCAATTAGTTACAAATATAGATCCTACATAAACAGTAATACAAATTCACTAACTAGTTAAAGTTATAATTATTCAATTAGCTAAAAAATTTAAAAGGATTGGAAGCAAGTCATCAATTATTGACTGACTTCAGGTCAACTTTAGATCATTAGTTGTAAACAATATGTTTTCCTTATAAAACAGCAGTTTTACATGATTGTTAAACTTAATTATGAATTATATTATTTATTGTAATAATAAATCAATTCTGACAGATGGAGTTGGGCTTGCTGATAATCCAATAATCTTGTCAGCTGTGAGACATTGACCTCTTCAGGCACCATCAGAGCTTCTCCATGATGTCACAGATGTAAACTATGGGTGGATAGGTAGAGCTCACTATAGTTGTCTTATAGGCCTATAACTCTATGGTTCTAATTTATCTGAGATGCATACATGCCTAATGGTAATCCAATAAGGTAAATGCCTCAGTGACTCTAAGAGCTACACCAGCATAAATGTTGTCTTCAGGTGGGACACCCAGCTGGACAGATCTTATGGAAGCTCAATCCATTTTTTGGAAGTAGGACACAGCAGACAGTAAAAACCCAATCCTATGAAGAAAATACTAAATAACAACAACAACAAATGTAATGGAACACAATGTGTATGTATGATGACCTCCCCTTAATATTTCTGTCTGCCCCCTCCAGTATGCAGTCCTAGACCCGGCCCTGTCGGCTCCTCTGTTACTTAGCAACTCTGGCAGCTCAAAATGCCAAAGCGGTTCAAAGCATGTTGGGCTTTTTGCTGTTTCTTGTTTTGACACTAGCCGTGTGCAAACTGGGACCATTAACTGCAGCATCAGGGAAAACATCAGCTACAGGAGTTACTCTACAATTAAAGTTGATATAAAAGAGCTTAATTATTGCAAAAATAAAAAAAAATAATAATAATAGAGCAGCTTCTACTGACAGAAGATTAACAAAGCTTAAAAAGATTATTATATGCAAAAAACAATAACTCTGTTTAAAGTTTTTAAGGAGGTTATTCTTTGTTTTTTTGTCTATTTTGTTGTTTCTTAAACCTATCACAGAAAGGCCTCAGCTGGGGAGCTGATTGTTTCATCAAGAAGCAGCAACACGAATCACTGCTCCACCGTGCTGCCTGATATTCTGATTCAACATCTTTAAATAATGTACAATCTCTTATGATCAAAAACACAGATGGCATAATCCTAAGGTTTTCTATGATTTGGTTGGAGTTTTGAACTCAAAACACTGAACAAAAAAAATTAAAAAAGTTAAAAGGACTAATGCCAAGTTCACATGGCAGGATAATCGTGCCGATTTTTGCCCTTCCAACAATCTTAAGGACTTTCAGATTATTATCTACCAAACCTGGTATATCCATGATTTTTTTTCTCACATATGGAGTATCTCAGCCTTTGAAAATCAGCCAACTGTTTTAAAATCTTAGATGTGACCCAGCATTAAGTTAAAACCTGCAAAATATCAACACTGAAGATAATATAAAACACAATGATGTTTCCACAAGTTTTTAAATTGTTCCGTTTTTTTTTTTTTTACAAATGAGTAGAATTAAAATGTTGTTGTTGTAGTTTATTCTTTAGTGTTTTGTATTTGGACAAACTGAGGTTGTTTTTTTGAGTTTGGTTAAAGTGTTTTTTGCTAAGAAAAGTATGTGGAGGACACTGAAACACGCTTTTGATTGATGTGCAGAAATTCTGTATTACATGTAACAGTTTGTTTGTGAAGGCTTTAATTAACTTAGAGAAAAGGACATCAGTGTAGTTAAAATTCTGCAACATCTCTAACTGCAGTCGTGTTAATGTTTTATAGATTTCCTTTTTGATTCTGATACCAGATAAAACTCTGATCCAATACTGATACTTTGTGCAAACACACCTGATGTGTCTGGTAATTAAAAAAAATAAAAAGTAGTGCCCAGAAGTGTCTTGGGAAGTTTGCATGTAGAAAAATGAAGCAAATTAAGATTGAAATCCATTAATTAATCAGACAACAATGTGGAAGAAGAGGAATCTGATGAAGAACAAAGTGCCCCAAAGAAGCAGAAGTGCCTCAATGATTATTTTTTCTTTTTTTCCATCTGTTCTTGCCTGTTTTCATGATGTTTCCTCAGCTCCATGTCACATTGTGTCCTGCAGAATGCACAACGATGCATCTCCCTGCTCTTATTATTGCAGCCATCGAAGCTTTTCTTTTTTCCGAGGGAAAAGCCTCGATGGAGTGACCAAATGGTGATCGGTGCCGCAGAGACACGCATGGGGAAAGGTGGAGGAGCGCCTGTAACAAACTGAGAGGAAATATCTATCACTGGGGGTGTTACAGTACAGAGACAACAGAGGAATCTTAATAATCATGAGGGGAGGGCAGCATCCTTTGAGAGGAAGAAGCGGATGAGTTGTGGGATTTGGGGAAGTTTTACAACTCGGAGAAGAGGGTGATTGATGATGGAGGAAGCAGAAATGGAGGGCAGCGAGGGAGCGGCGGGGGCTTTTGGTCTTTCTGCAGAACTGCAGCGCTGAAGGCGATGTGTCTGAGGCAGGCCTGGGCGAAGAGCGAACACAGTGACATCCAGAAAAGGAGAAGCCTGTGTCGCTCTCAGCAGTACAGCTAATGAGACGGCATCAATCACTCAGAGGACCACCAAACCAGTGGGCCGTTATCGGCACTTTCAATACAGTATCTTACAGAAGGTCAGCTGCCTTGATCAGTGGAGGTGGAGCAGCACTTGCTTTAGTTGTAATTATCAATCCCACCTGCATCATGAGTTTGGGCTTCTGGCAGCTTCAGGATTTAAAAAAGTTAGTGTTAGTAACTTTAAATTACATACAAAATTTTTTCTAGTCATACTTTGTGGTGGGAAAAATATCAACTTGGAGTCGACCGTGAGATGAGAGCTGAAATAACCTGAGGAAAATTCTGCAAAAGTGTTATTCTTTAAGAGTGACACTAACTAAAAACATAACAGTCTGATACATAAATTTAATTTAGCTGACAGTAAACAATAAAACTGCTGAATATTATATTCAGATGTTGCAAATTAAAGATGGTTTCTCTAAACCCTTATTTCATAACTGGTGCGCTGACTTCTGTTTCCATGTCAGATCTCCCCCCTCAGCTCTGCACAGAAAACAGCTGTCATTACAAATCCATCCACAGTTTACTAAACTAAAACAAGTTCCTGACCTCTGTTTTTGGTTTTCCATCTGCCCTTGATTCTCTATAACTGTCCTTCGAAGCTTCTTTAAAAACAAAGTTGGCTCTGTTTTTGCAACTTCAGGGTTCTCCCCCTGCTGACCGCTGACTAAATACATATTTCAGGTCTTCAGTAATGACTTTATTTTTCAGCAGGAGCTCCAAATCAATACAAGCATGCAGTTTTTTTAAAAAATCATTCCCTTATCAGTCACAGCGATTCTTTATATTAGCTTTCAGCTTCTTCTTTGATGTTTGACGTCTTTTTGTATCAGATGAAAAAAAATATATATAGATCTTTTTTTCTGCACAGACTGTCAGCTGCAGGTTTGGAGCTTTGCAATTATTAATAGAAGCCTGCAACACACTGTGTTAGGAAGAAAACTCTTGTTTATTTGTAAAATATCTGCTGCGATTAGAATATAAGTTGTAGCTGAGGTGCTAATTAGCACATCTTATCCAGCAGCCTGGTGTGGACTGCAGCACAGACAGAGGCAACAACGACAAACTGTAAATTCTCTGCGGTGCAGGAGCCCGAGTTTTCACTGTTACACAGCAGCAATTGGTCATTTCCTATTCAGGTTAGACCTGCATACACCGAGGCATTAGTCATTCTGAGCACTGCGTAGAGCGGAGCAGAAAGCTGATTCAGGTTCTTATTGAACTGTAAGGTGCTGCGATGGAAGGCAGTGACCTTAAAGACTTTGACTACATCCCAACGCTTGTGTTGCAAAAGATGTTAAAGTGTGAACAGCTTACAGAGTCATTTCACATTTGCTGAATTTGTCACCATCACAGTATAGAAAATAATTTATCACCACTCTGGTGAGATGCATTTCTCTGCAATGTTATAAAATGACTGCAGTATTTGCTTCTCACACTCTTATGTTCCTTTTAATCTGAATAAATTTTAATTTAATATGTTGAACTTTTTTAATTTATTTTAAGGATGTTAAACGGGTTTGACCTTTTTGTTTTGTCCCGTTAAGCATAAAATTTACCTTGCTGTTTGTTGTAATCAGTTTGTTCATGTTAAAGAGCAAAGTACAATATTGCAGCTCTTTATAAAGGTTCATGTGAGATTTTATGCAAAGCTTGATGATAAATACTTTGTTGAAACTGAATTAAATGTCTTGTTACAAATTATTTAGTACAACCAACTTACAAGTTAGTGTATATTAGAGGATATATTATAATTTATGGGTGCTTGAGAAACTGACTTAGTGGTATAGCTGTTACTTTTAGTGCTTTGATTGTTTTAATCTGTTTTAAAATGAAGCACCTCCAGCCCTGCAGTCATGCAAATACAGAAAATAAATAATTCACAAAATCAAATTTTAATTATAGCCATGCATTTGTGTTTAAAAGCAAATTATTTTATCTTCTTTAAAGGAATATTTTACATTCATTATGGGGCTGCCCTGTAAACAAATGTTGCAGTATTTTTTTTCTCAGTTGTTGTATTTCTGTATTAATTGTGCACAGTTTGTTGACATGAACCAATTTTATAAAATTGCTTTAACTGTGTTGCTTGAATCAAGACAGTGAAATAATTTTGGCTTTTTTTCCTCCCTGCTTTCATACTCAGCATGGCTTTATGTTATTTTTGTTTGTATCCTGCAAAGAACAAAGAGAGTCATGGAAACTGAAAAAAATAGCTTTTTGTTATTGTTTGTTTTGCAAATGTAAGCTATGCTAGAAAAAATGTGTTTCACTTTAATTTGGCTGTTATATTAGCATTTGGCGATGCAGTAGTTTTAGTTAATCTTTTAGTTAAAAGTGTTTTTGAGGTCATTTATATTCTGTTTTAAGACAATATTTGAGCTAACAGAGTGAAAAATATAGCTTCCATTTCGAGGACGTTGCATACACTCACATTCATACATTTGTTTGAACCCAGTGAGCAATTTAGTCTCTGATTTATTATTCAGATTTTCACCCAGCTTCTCTGTTGGTCAGCACTTCAAGCAGCAAATCCATACTGCGTTAGCTGTTCTGTTGTAGCAGCCCCACCAAAAAATGTCTCTGTTGTGAGTTACACCCACTGCTGACTCTGAGGGCTGAGTCATTGTCTTGTTTAATTCAGCTTGATCAGTTTTTTATCCTGTAGAAAATGACCCAGTTTGCCCTCTGGAGGTTTTCAAAGATAAAAAAAAAATCATGTTTTAGAGTCTGTTCAGTCATTTTCTTTACATTTTGCTCCATGCAGAGTCACAGGTGGTTTTTGGTTTGTAGGTGAGGAGACCAGACAAAACTTGTCATTTCTTGTATAATAAAAACTCTTCAAAGATTTCTAGTCATTTAAAATGTTTTATTTGCAGAAAAGGCATTAACACAAGTTACAGAACTCCTCTACTTGTTCCAGTCAAGGGTTTCTTCCAAACAGATTTTTCTGACTTAATCTTCAGTTTAAAGCTGTCCTCATCAAACTTTCTCAGTCCAGCAAAGCCTTTGGGTGTTGCCAGGTCATGACCTGCTGTGCAGTGACCAGCTGTGAATCAACCAAACCTTCATGTGTTCACAATCTTACTTACATGTGTGAAAAGGGCTGTAGATAAAATTGTAATTATGAGGAAGCAGTTGTGATGTTGTGGTGATGGAATAGGAATAATTTCGGTTCAGTCACCGTCAGCATGGTGATGAAGGTTTGGACCGTATGGCTGGGTAATCCTGGTAAGCTTTTTGGCAAGCCGGTGCTGGATTAAATAATGTTCTACTGACAATAAAACAGGACAAATTTATCATTTGGATCATAATGGAGACTTCATTTGTCACTGTTTAAGCTAATCTATGCACTGTCCTACATCTACCCCATGTAGTTGGTTTAACAACATAACAAAAGCTTCTTTTTTCTTCTTTATTCTTCTTTTAATGGCTCTATAGATTGGATTTTTTGAAGGTCAGGTCTTCATCAGGTCTTTTTCATCTCAAGTTTGGAAGACCTGCCCTTTTGTGATTATTCATCAGCCTTGGTAGATGATCACATCAGTCAGAATATCAGGCTTCGTCTAATAGTTTTGTTGTCCTGATGGTATTGTTATGAATAATAAACTGAAATAGGTTTTGTTGCTCTCTTGAGCCCTGAGGCTGTTTTGGTTCCATCACGCAGCATGTAGCTGAGCCTAATCGCAAGGTTGAGAACTAAAATGTTGAATTTGTTTTGAGCGCATGTTGCTCACGGCACGGAATAAGTAATTGAAAAGATTCTCATTCGAGTGTCCGTCTCTTCAGATGGACAACTGACCTGTTGTTTCTCTCTATTAAGAAACAAACACATAACATTTCTGTTGACATTCCAATATTTTTAATTTGGAATATGTGGATTTTTTTTGATAACTGATTGCAAATATTAATTGTAGTTTGGTTATGTTCTTATTATTCCTCATTGGTCAGAGCAAGATTTTCCTTTTTTTTTTAAACGTATTGTCTTTGCCAATGGCTTTTGTGAGGCTAAACATGCTAAAATAGTCCAAAAAAACACATTACAAACAACAAAACAATACAAATAAAATAAAATGAAAGGCAGCAGCAGAAGAAAAAAATCTTATGATATCTGCTCCTATTTACAAAAAAATAAAATCTAATTTATATTAATTCAAACAATAATAAACCAAATAAATCCTCCTGGCCGACGCTAGCAACAGTCAGGCCATAATTTGCTGTCAGATGCTAAATTTGATGTCACAGCTTGGCTCTGGAACACACTACAGAAAAGTAATCTTCTAAAGCATGCTTTATCAGCATTTACCACCTATATCAACTCTACAACAAAGCCTCTGCAAAGCTCAATAGGATGTCAGAAATGTGGAATTTATTGAGCAAATTAGCATATTTTACACCACTGTAAGGCCACTTACTGTGATAAATGTCTCCATCAGAATGCATGAGACAAAACCACAGATTTATTAACAGAAAGTTACTGTAACTCAAACACAGTTTGAAATCTGCTTCAGACTTTATGTGTTTAATGTAAATCCCATGCTGGATATATCTACAGTTACTGCGTCTCACTTGTGATCAGTTGTGAAAGCCAGCATGCATTTTTTATAAGTGCAGGTTCTAACAATTATTAGGAGAATTATGGGATTTAATTAGTTGTTCTTTAAAGAGACACAAAGAGAGATTTGTTAGTCCTTCGTCAAATTCACACTGGAAAAGATCACCACAGGAGCAATAAATCTCTCTGTGTTGTGCTGTTTTATTTGTTATCTATTTGAATTTTACCCAAATGGGTTAAGAAACTGTAAAAAGGAGAAGAAATTAGAAAATAAGTTTAGGATTTTATTGGATTTTAATTTCAGTTTGTACCAAAGTAGCAGTCATTTTCTTATATGCTATAAAATAATGTGGTAAATAAATTATATATTGCTAAAATGCAGTAAGATATTAAACAGATAGCATGTTATTAAGCAGCTTCACTTACTGTTTGCTCATCAATTATTTAAATCCGCCACAAGTCAAAACAACCGAACATGACAATTTTTTTTTACTTTGCACAAAAGCATTATTCGATTGAGAACAAACCTGCAGTTTATTTTTTATTTTTTTACTGCGGAGCACAAACTGTAACAGCAGTAACCTCAGCCACTAGCATTTTCTTCTTATTGATGTAATGGATGTGCACCTGTAGGGTCTTTTCTTTTTTATCTCGCTCGTGATTCCTCAGGGAAGATGATGGTTGTTGTGCTCCTAATGGCAGCACAACATCCAGAGGCGATGGATCACAGCAGCCTTGGAGCAGCCTTTCAGCCTTATGTTATATGATGCTGGGAGTATTGACTCACTGTGTCACCGATTATTATAAACCCAGATTAATAGACAGTAAGTTTGTGGCTCCAGGCGTGGGAGGTGGGGGGGATGCTTTGCTGCATGTTTGATTTGAATAATAGAGTTGTGACAGCTTATCAGATTTTGATATACAGTAAAGCATCTCAGCTTGTCCCCTCGGAGAACTCTTTGAGCTGTTTTTCTTAGAACGTCGAGACCGCGTCGAATACTAAATCAGATTTCCCCCATGTATTTCAGTGATGTTTTCAAATGACAGTAAAGACATGTTTTTAAGTGTTCTTTAGCTTGTCAAGATTTCGACATATGTTTTTTTTATGTAACTATGTAATAACAGGCATTTATTTTCACTTTGCCGCTACCGTCGGCGTAAAAAGGCTCTTAATGATAGCCCACAGCAGAGATGCACACGGCTGTGGGAGTGTCTGGGACTTGGCTGCGCTTCATGTGTCTGTGCGCGATAATAACAGGAGACACCTGTAAGCACGGAGGTCAGGGGGATGAGCTGCCTCCCCGCTGAAATATTCCAGCAATTTATTTCGCAAATGAACTCCGTCCTGTTATGTAACCGGGGCCGAGGTTTCTGCCTCAAAGGTTAGAAACCCGAAAGGCTTAACATCATTTAGCCGTGTTAATTTATGCACTGTTTGCGAGTCTGTGAAATTAAACTGAACTAGTGTTTTGAATTCCTCTCACATTGCATTGCTTCAGCCTAAACGCTTGAGGGGAAGTAATTGAATTTTGAACACTGGTTATTGTCGTGCCAGTGGGAATTAATTATTCGGCGGCACAGAAAATATCTATATTTTTAGGGCTTTAGGTTCTGGAATCATTATTTCTTTTCATATACTTATTTTTTTTCTCATTTTAATTTGTCTTATTGCTTTTAAAGATGACCAAAACCAGAGTTTTGATGTGTTCTTTATGCAAGATTCACATCCAGATGAATTAATAAACAAATTTGCAGTCAGTTTTTGGTGTGTCCAGTTATTAAATATTATTATTTTACATGTGCTGACATGTTTGCCTCGCTCACTGATGCAGCACATTTAAAGGTGTTATTTGACTGGATTTCAGGACGGTGTGTTTCTCAGCAACATGTTTGCCGTGCTGCGTGTGGAGCTGACTGCCAGCTTAATTAAAGGTTGTCTGACGGTGGACAAAGATCATCTGCATGCTCTCCAGTATCAGTGGTTCTGCTCGAGTCTTCTCTGATTCAGTGTGTTTCCTCTCCACTTCCTTTCGTGTCCCAAAGGCGTAGTCTGCATCCCTCTGGTGACTGATAACTAGACGTTTCAGTAGCTTTTCAAACTTCTTACCCAACGCTCAGGGGTGTTTATAAATTTTCCACATCTTCCCGTTAATAACTGTTCAGCGTTTTCCCTCATGATGCTGCCAAGGCTGTGTTTTTCCCCTGACAATGCTGAGATGTCTTTTCATACTAAAATTATTTTGATAGATTTAAAAACACACTTTTGCTGAAGCAAAATTATTAGTAGTATATATGTTTTTTTTTGTTTTTGCAGCACAGCAGTAACATTTACCTGCTTTCTGACAGACTTTTTTGTTTCCCCCATCATGTTGCAGGAGAACTTTTATTATATATGTTTTGTTATTATCTTTTTATTATTTATGTTTTTAATGCATTTTCTGAGCACATACTTCAGATCTATACCACAAGCAAGTAACTATCTTACTGTCAGTTGAAAATGCTGTAAATATCAAAAATGATTTGACTTTCTGTGAACTCCTTGAAATTTGCCTGTCTCTTTAAGAGCCTCCTACCGTTTTTGACACTCCCACTTCCACACATCTTCACCAGTGGTGTACCGTCAGGGCCAGCAAAGCCTTCTCTGCTGGCCTAAACACAATCAGAATCACTAGTTTATATTATATTATATTTTAGATTTATTATAATAATTATTAATATTATTAGGATATTATTATTTTTTAATTATCTGTTCTCTTCGTTTC
>JARVGW010000682.1:12130457-12195450 GCA_031762495.1 Anablepsoides rubrolineatus | reverse complement strand
TCTGTAAATTATTTATTTATTTATTTGCCGCGGCACAAAACAACCCCCCCCCCCCCCCCCCCCTGCGTCCCCGCGTCCGGCAGGGCAGGTCCATTGAAGGCCTAGGTGTCAAATGCACGGCCCGCCACTGATCTTCACAACAGTTCTTCGGGGAAGGCGTGCTCTGTGGGGCAGGTCTGGTTGCAGACTGAGTTCCAGGGTGGAGCTTTATACAAATAGGTGGTGCTTTGTAACAGTAAGTGTTTAGGCAGCTCCACTTGGCCACAGGAGATTCAAGGATTTTTTCAAACATGCCTGAATGGGTCAAAGCAGTATTCATGTAGATTTCAAAGAAAACATTCGACACAATTGACCACAGCAAAAACTAAATAAATATGGGATTAGGGGACCAGTATTACAATGGATATGTAGTTATTTGGAAAATAGGTAACAGTTTGTACAAATACATGATGTAGGATCTGAACTCTGTGGAATTACGTGTGGAGTTCCTCAGGGATCTGTACTTGGACCAAAGTTGTTTATCTTGTGTGTAAATGACTTGGTTAATGTGTCAGGGGTTTTCAAAAGTGTTTTATTTGCAGATGATAACACTTTTCTTTATTTGGGTAAAGACATAGAACGGGATGTTAGAGAAAATGCAAACAGTTTAAACCTACGGTTTAAACCTAATAAATTATCACTAAATTTGGATAAACCTAATTACATGATATATACTAAGAGAAAAAGAACTGTTAATATTCCATTTAGAATTGGTGGTGTGGAGATTAGTAGAGTCAGTGAGGTAAAGTTTTTATTGGTGTTATTATTGATGAGAAACTGACATGGAGACCTCGTATAAATTATTTAAGAATAAAACTAGCTAAAGTTATTGCATTGTTTTATAAAGTAAGAGACTTGTTCAATGATAAATCTTAGTATATGTTATATAACACATTAATTGTTCCACACAATTGTGTTGAGGTATGGGGTAAGGCATGTAAGATTATTACAAATCCTGTTTTTGTTTTGCAGAAAAGAGCTATAAGAGTTATCACTCTAAAACATTACCATTATCCATCTAATATATTATTTTGTAAATTGAAATTATTGAAATTTTATGATTTGGTTGATTATTACATTTTGTTAGTTATGTATAAAGCTCACCAAAAGACATTTCCTTTAAACATCCAGGAAACTTTATTAAAAGAGAGAGCTGTTATATTCTTAAGGAGACAGAGATGTTCATGAAACATAAATTTACAACCAGTTTAAAATCAGTGCACCTCAATCCAAGGAGTCAGATTGTGGAATGATCTAAAAAATGATGTTAAAAGTGCCAAATCAATGTACATGTTTAAGAAAATGATAAAGGTTGGATTGTTGAAAAAATATGAAATAATATAATGTGTATTCATATAATTTGTTGTAGAAAGATTTGATGTTTTTGTTTTGCTTTGTTAACTGAAGATTATTATTGTTTAAATTTATACTTGAGGCAGATATTATAAGATTTTTTCTTCTCTCTGCCGCCTTTTATTTTGTTTTTTAAGAAATGAATAAAGTTTGAAATAAAATAAACAAATTAAAAACATGATATAAAGCTCAAAAAAGTTGATTTTGCATAATACCCCCTTTAATTAATTTACCAAAAACTAGTTTATAAAAGCATATCTCCATGAATTCTCTCTCAGTATGTGTTTAATCTAATTATAACCTTTGACCTCTCGCAGCTGAGGTCTTACCAAGCAGAAACCTGTAGTTTTGATTTACTGGTTTCATCACTTGCTTCACAGTACAATGACAGGGTGTGTCCTGATGAAACCCAATGCATTCAAAGGGTGGACAAAGCACTGAAAAGTAAAAAAAAAAACCTCAATAACAAATCACAGGATGGCCTGATTTTTTTTTTTTTTTTTCTTTACCTTTTTCAGCTCACAAGCAGCTGAAACGTTTAGGGAAGGGCTGCAGTTGATTGGGAATGTATCTCACTGCCAGCTGCTTCATCCTGCACCACTCACTCATTATTGATGGCTGTTAAGTAAGGAAGTCTTAGAGCAGCAGAGCACAAGCCTGCCTGCGGTTTAATCTCCATAATAAGGAGCAAAGAAAAGGTCAGGCCAACAACACCTAAACAGTAACTGACAGGTCAGGAGGATGATGGAGGGTGAGAACAGAGGGAAGGTCAGTAATCCAGATAAATACCAGACAGCTGTGAGGTTGAAACTGTTGAAATGTGCAGACTGGGAGGGAAGAGAGACAATGACGTTGAGGGTGAGTCAACTCGGGACATTTAATGCAACACTAATGGAAAAGGTTCACTGGTAAGTGAAGAAATAACAAAAGTTAGTGTGTATATTAAAAAGAAGACGTGTTTATCTGGAGAGAAAATCATTTTTTTTAATTTAGCGAAGAGTTTTATTTTTATTTGACAATTTCAGATCTGAAAACACAACGAATGTAGCTAAAAGTAGCTTTCTTTAAAGGAATTCACATCACATTATAACTTGCTTGATTTGCTGAATATCTGTAAAACTGACCTAGTTATAGTCATTTTGGTGTTTTGTTTTTGGTGTAAAATTGCAGCAGTATGGATTACAGATTAATTAATCTGAAAAGCCATACATAATAATAACTAATATTTAGTGAATTTACATTCATCTTTCCTCCTGTGCAGATCCATTGGTGCATCACAGGCAGAAGACGGTGGTGACGGACATGTGCTACCCGACAGAGATATCCAGCCTGATGGACTTTGGCACACCGGACTGCTCGCTGGGCAAAGGTACAATGTTGCTGGAAATTACAACCCGTTGCCTTGGTGACAGCAGGAAGTGAGCGTAGTGATTTATCCTGGCAGTTAAAAGGACACTGGGCTGTCAGCTTGACTTGCGAGGTGAACGCCGGAGCAAAGGCCCACGCGGGCGAGAACAATCAGATAACAGCTCTTGGTATCTGGCCACGAGGGCCCTTAGCTTTCACCGCGGGCCCTCGTTTATCTCAGCTGAAAGCCTAATACGTCCTGTCACCCCATTCACTGTGTCATATTGATTATGAGACTTACACGGGAAAGAAATCTACTTTGCAAATTGCTTCGGAGTTGACTGAAATGCATCCTCTTGAGTCGCATTGTAATGTGCAATTATGGCTTTGCAACAAGATCACTTATCTTGTACAATCACCACCATCAGTCTGAGGAACAGACTGGAGCAGCTCACGATGATGGTGTCTTTTCATTTTCTCCTTTGCAATAAGTGACCAACATCATATCACAGAAGATCATCATGTCTATTGATTTACATTTGTTTTGTTGCTTAATCTTGAAGTCCAGTTTTCCTCTCATCATACTGCTGCCATGTGTTAGTAATTCATTTTGTTTATCCTCTTAAAGCAGAGGCCAAACAAACCTTTTGGTTATTTCCATCCGCAATGAGCAGCTGTGACTCCACAAACTCATTTTCTTTCCTCTTCCTGTCTTCCCTCCTTTAATCCTCACAGTTTTCATCTCCTCCTCCTCTAAGCCTTTCTGCACTGCAAGTCCTGGCTTCAAACCTGGGTTCAGCGTGTTTGCATTAGCTCTTATAGTGCAGTTCCATATCTGGAACCCCGAGACCCATAGTTTTATCTGGGCCTGGATGCTCAACCTGATTTAACATCAGCTGCTCATTGATTGGTCCTCTGACCGGAGTGGTTACGGCACACAGATGAGAGTTTGCAGCGACTTACGTTGTTTTCACACAAGCCACCAAACAAGTTAACATTAGCTACCATTAGCTTGCTGTTTTCTGTCGTCCTGACCTCACATCTTCAGCATCATACTGCTGGATGTTCCTGTACAGCTTTGGAAACTTTTCCTTTGAGTTTGGTGTAATCCATCATTGTTGTATTGCAAATAAAACAAAATAAGATGTCAACATTATGATTCTGCCCACATCGAGACAGCTCTCTGCTCAATCCAAACACAGTCGAGGTAGAGTGAGCAGGGGCCAAGCCAGGCCTTACAATGCAAAAATGCCTTCACTGTAGGCTGAGAAATATATTAATGGTGCTCTCTATTGACACACAGCAGCAGTGTTAACGCAGAACGACAAGTCAACTGTGTGCTGCAGGTAGAAAAAGCAGCAGAGGCGAGAAAACAAAAGTTTTTAGGCTTTAATGTGAGTAAAACAGACTAATAAGCAGTGATTCAGAGAGCTGAGCTGAAGAATAAAAATACTGAAGAGTTGTGAGGATAAACAGAGTACTGTAAATACAATGCAATGTACTTTAAAAGCCAAACACAGTGTGACTTTAAAATTATAAAGTGCATTTGATCTTGTTGCAGACAAGTGGCATCAAAATAGGGGCCTGAAAAGTTCCTGAGTTGGAACTTTCTAACTAGTATCAACTTGCAATGAATAGTGGTCCTTCCACTCAATGTCTAAAAAGCTTTTTTTTTATGGAAAACTGCTTAACAGAAAATACAGTTTTTGTCCAAACAAGCTGTAATTATCTATTGCTAATTACTATGCTTTTACCTGACATTTGGGATGTAAAAATCTGTCTATAGTTTACAACAATTATTTTAGAAATACAGTTGTTGTTATTTACAGTAACTTTGTTTAAATGTTAGTCTCCTTTAAATTAAAAGATTTCTAGTTGGACAAAGTTAAGAAATTGCAGTAATGAGAAAGAAAATGTGCATTTTGCGATATCTGGATTAGATTTTAATTCTTGCTATAATAACTGGAGATGATGTTGCAACATTTTGTCTCATCTCAGATCAGTCAGAAAGTCTGGCGGTAATCCTGGAGCTGTCTGTGTGATTGACAGGTCCATTGACTCATGTGACAAGCATTTGGTTAGATGAGATTTGATCTTAGAGCAAAACTAAAGAGCTAACTCTCTGACAAGCAGGAGAAGTGACATGGCTGCTCTGTTTAAATACAAAAGATTTCCTTCAAATTTATCCTATAAGCGTTGTAAAAGTGACGTCTCCGCATCAGTAGGCTATTCTAGTTCTGCTTCTCAAGTGCTTATAAAACCACAAACTCTATTACAAGTTTTTATCTAGCCAGGCCCTGCAGGCTGAATTTATTTCCTTAAAACTACCTGTCTTTACCTGCCTTAGGCGTGGAGAGGTAAAATGGCACAGCAGTAACCTTATTCGCTCTGTCCCCTCACATCCGAGTTCTCGTCTGACACGACCCAGACCGCCCTGAGTCAGCGCCGAGCAGCGGAGCGATCAAATGCCTGCGGGGTTTGAGATAACACGGGAAGTCCAGATTATTAAACACGTCTCAGCGTGGAGAGGTAAGGCAATTTGGTTTTAAAAGCCCGAACTCTCGTATCCCTCGTGATCCATTTATCAATATATTCACTCTGCAGTTTGCACACACAGCATTTACAGCACCATCATGGTTTGAGGTTTATCTTCTCATGCCCCCAAAAAACACGCATAAGCATTTTAGACGCAGGGGGCTTTTAGGAGGTTACAATTTTTTTTTTTCACTGGCACACGCTGTCCTCTATTAGCTCTTTTAGCCGTCAGGTGGAGTGAGAGCTCCACACTTGGTTTGTTACCTGAGGCTCCAGGTGCACTTTGTATTCCCCTCCCCCTTATCCTTCGCCGGTGCACTCAGGTTTTAGGGGTAGATGGGAACCGGGAGTGGGCGTGTGTTAAAGTTGTCCTGGCTACCTAAGGGTGTGTCCTGAACAGGTACACACACAGAGAGAGGGAGGGGGAGCGGCGAGAGTGACCCATTAAGAGACAAAGTAAAAGAAAAGGAGCTGGGAAGGCAGCTCAGAGGCTCCCAGGGGACACACTTCCTTGTTACCTGCTCGGGTGGAGCCACGGAGAGCAGAGCTGGGAGCGGCTGGTTTCCTGTGGCATTGAGTAAAGTTTGAATGGTGTGCGCCCTAACAGACATCTGTGGATGTGTGTGTGAGTGTGTGTGTGTGTTTTCTTTTTTGTTTTTTACCTGATATGAGAGCTCACACCACATTTGACAGTGGAGTCAAACGGAGCTTGTGCCAAGGAGGACATGAAGTCCGAGAAGGAGGCGGGGAAGGCTGGTGAGTTTCTGACAGAAAGGGGTGAATGAGGCCGTTTGTGTGAGTCCTCCATTAATAAGTTTCAATGAGGGTGAAGACAGTTTATGTCTCCAGTGTGTCAGCATTATGCAACAGGAAGGTTTAACCTCCCTAATGTTAGTTATGACTAGTTAAATTATTGTATTCAGTAAATATATAATCTTAAAAAGCCATAGTGAGGTTTAAATTTAGTAATTCAAACTAATTGTTGAATTCAATATCGTTAAAACTTATTCTGTATGGCAGCAATTAATAACCACTATCAATGCTGATGCAATACATTTTGTAACTTATCTGTCTAAAATACCTACAGGTTCAAAGTTTTTGTTGTAGGGATTTTGCTGAAAAGGTTTAAAATATATTTCACAGTTTTTACACTGTTAAAGCAGCCCTTGTCACTCTTTATCCCAAGTGCTCTGCAGCCTTTTCATGGCATCCCCAAAAAAAGCACAACCTGCTCTGTTTTGTCAATTTAATGATAGGGGAGGGCAGGCAGCTAGTGTTTCTTTGTGTTCGTGTTTGTCAAGCTAACAAACAGGCAATATGGGGGACAGTTGAATAGTAAAAAGAAAAAAAAAACTCTCATAGCCTTTTCTAAAGGTGTTTACTTTTGAAAATACCACCCTAATTCAAAAAAAGTTGGGACATTGTGTCAAATATGAATATAAAGAGAACGGAAGGCTTTTCAAATCTCATAAACCAGTATTTAATCCACATAGGAATGTAGTAAACAGGTTTAAACTAATACATTGTAGTATTTTTGGATAAATTTAAGTTTTTTTTTAATTGATGTCAGCAACACATCTCAAAAAATTCCCTTCTTCTTTTAACAACTGTCTAAACGTTTAGATGAACTCTTTGGAGGGGAAGTGTGTCTCGTTCTTTAGTGTAGGATTTTAGCTGTTCAAGTTGTTCTTGCTGGATTTCTTTTTTCTTTTTTTTTGGTTTCATGATGTGTCAAATGTTTTCTGTTGGTGAGAGATATTTAAATGAATTAACTAATATCAGGCTGGATGATTCAAATATCAAACTTTGATTCATCTGACCACAGAAAAGTTTCCTTATTTGCCTCAATCCATTTTAAGTGAGCTTTTGGCTTCAGATAACAGCAGGTGTTTAAATGACTTCTGTTTTGCATGATAGAGCTTTAACCTGCATTTGTGGATGAGGGTTTGAGAACTATAAGCTGCCACAAAAAATGACATTTAACTAAGATGCAAACGATAAGATAAGCTCTTTTTTTTTTTGCAAATGCATTCATATCATGCAAAAATAACTGTAACATATAGTATATTACTCCCTCTTCACACAGACACATTTTTGTATTGTTACTTATTTTTTTATGGATCTGTCTTATGACCACAGTGTTAAATTTCCATCAAAAACCATGAGCCGTTACATTTCATAGTGAAGGACATGATAAATGAAACTGAAATTCATTTTTTATGATTCAGAGGACTTGACCAGCTCTTATCACATCTGCCAGCACTGCGCAGGTAAGAGCCTTCAGAAGAAAACCACTCATCAAGTCTGACTCACACATCACCGGGACATCAGGCGTCCATCTGTTATTCAGTGACGTCATCAAAAGTTTTGATTGCAGGAGGACTCAAAGGGCAGTTTAGCATTAGTAGTATGTGTGGTAGAAAATATTCTTTAGGATTTGTGAAGTTGCAGCTTTTTAACAAAAAGCAAGAACATACTGGAGTAAATGGAGAAAACCAAAATGGTGGCTGAGAGTTATTTTGTATTTAATTTTAAATCCCTTTACTGTAAAAGCTGATTGAGGGTGTAAACCTATTCCATCTCAGACTTGTTGTTTTAAGAACTAAATGCTGGCCTGACCTACATGTAGACCTGCTGACTGACATATTCATATGGATGATCTTTTAATCTCCTATCAGCATAAATAAACTGATGCTGGTTTAATTCAGACATACAGAAGCTTCACTATGAACTGGAAGAAAATTACTCTCGGTGACTGGGTTGAGGTAGATAAGTTAATGAAGATGTAAAGGAAAAATCTTTTGGAGAAGCTTTAAGTTTCTGAATTGAATTAATTGTGAAGATGCTCTAATATTAAGATTGTTGCGGCTGATACTGGAGCTGAACCTTGAGGTTATCAGAAGGTAATGAGATTGATCAGATGCACAGATGGTGGCGTCATGTTCGGCGTCACATTCACAGTTTGGCTTCAAAGTTCTTCTCCCGGGCGTTTAGATGCATCCTGTGTGGGCACAGCTTCAGGGTTTCAATCCTAATGCATTGCTGAGATTTTAGTCGTATTCAACACGCATTTGTTGCTGTGCTTTAAATAGTTGTTTTTTTTTTCCATAAGGCCTTTGGAAAGTCATAAAGAAACATGAGCTCTACGTTTTGCTCCTATAAACAGACCTCACATGAATTGTTAGGGATTTGTCTGCCGTAAGAAAATCTGTGAGCTTGTGTATCAAATTTCTTTAGGTTTCAGTTTTCTGTAAACTAAATTTTACCGTGTGTGACAGCTGTTTAGTCTCCTCTGCAGATCCAAAGCAAAGAGCAGACATTGTGCCATTTTGGTCTTCAATGAACCTGAATCTTCTACTGAGTCACCCTGTAGTCATTCAGTTATGTGTGAGTCGTTCTTTCTTTTGGGGACTCACAGAATCAGTCTTTCTCTTTTTGCCTTTTGCTAACATTAACTTAATGGTAATTTCTGAATAGTCTCATAAGTTTAAGTACTAAATTTTTTTTCATTTTAATGAAAAAAAATGCACTCAAACAAGGATTACGTAAATGCTGTCCACACCACTGTGCTTATTTTAAGAACCTATTTGTTCTGCTGAATTGCATCTTAAAACGTAAACTGAGAGTTTGGAAAGAAGAAAGAGGATTATTTTTTTCAAACTCTGTCTTTAGTGGATCCTTTTGGACAGCAGCAATTTGTGCACTAAATTTTGTTTTTGTAGAAACAGTTTTTTTTGTTACCAGTTTTTTTGCATTAGTTTCTGATTCTGTTGCCTTCAAACCCTGACCAGGTGCTGATTTGATTTTGATTTTATTGATTTATTGATTAGGATCCCCATTAGTTGCACTAAGGTGGTTACAAATCCTCCTGGGGTCCAACTGATATAACACAACAATATTTATACAACACATAAAATCGTGACATATAATATACACAAGTCAAATTCCACATTTTATAAAATTACAAACATAAGTAGTTAAAAACAAATATTAATAATGACAAAATAAGATTTATTACAAATAAGATTTCAGTGCTCTTTTAAAAGAAAATGTGCTTTTTAAATATCTAATATTTCAAGTAATTTATTCCATTCCTGAATAGCTCTATAGACTACTGATTTTTGTAACAAATTAGTCTTAGCATGATTTACAATTAATTTTGTTTCACAAGAGTATATAGTAACATAATTATGTAACTGATCAGAGTAAATAAGCTTTTCATCCACTGATTCAGGTCTCCGGGTTAGTATTACTTTGTTTATAAATATAAGTAAATTATAACCTTCAATAATGACCACAGTAAAATATGGTGCATATCTTTAATGCTTGCATGAAATGGACATCTTAACACTAAGCAAGCAACCTTATTTTGAACTACTTGCAACCTTAACAAATCTGATTTGTTGGCAACAGACCATAAAACTGAGCAGTAGTCTAAAGAGACAGAACTAAAGATCGTACAACCTCGTTCAGAACTGATGAAATAACAAAAGGTGAACATCTTCTGACAACAGCAATACCTTCACCCATTTTACTAATTATATTATCAATATGATGAGACCATGACAACCTTAACCTTAAGATTAGTTCCTGATTTGTTTCTTCATAAAAAAGACAAAAAGATGATTTTATCTCAGACTTTCAGAGAAACGTCTCCAGAGAGTACTCAGACTGGGTTTATGTTGCCCTTTCTGTTTGTTAACTTTTAAAAGCTGCACTGTGATCACACTCAGATATCATCTGAGGTGCAGTGATGTAGTTTTTGTTTTGCTAACGACATTTCAGAATGCAGCCTAATCAGACAACTGACACAGATTATGTCCCATAAAAGTATTCATATTATTCAGAGCTTATTAAAAACTGAAACATTAACAACACAGAGTCCTTTTCAGGTTTAAACTTTCCATTTAATGGAACAAAATTAA
The DNA here is from genome assembly GCA_031762495.1 of Anablepsoides rubrolineatus. Taxonomy (NCBI): domain Eukaryota; kingdom Metazoa; phylum Chordata; class Actinopteri; order Cyprinodontiformes; family Rivulidae; genus Anablepsoides; species Anablepsoides rubrolineatus. The sequence goes on along the minus strand of JARVGW010000682.1, from coordinate 12,185,251 downwards.
AGTTTTAGAGGAATTTGAAACTTTGACCAACATAAAACGGAGGAATGCCTTGTTTGACCTTGCTTTTATAGCTGTATTAATTTACTTAATCTATCTTTTATTTAGTTTTTGTAAACTAAGTCCACATTCAGGAAAAGATGCCAGTGTCAGTGTGGCTAAATGGAGATCTCGACAGTATTGAAAACCAAACTAACCTTGTTCATGTTCTTTGTGCTCTTATAGCGGCACATCCCTGGCAGTGTGCCTAATCTGCACATAATAAACCTGTGAATCAATTACAGCTTTCTGCTCCTGCTATTCTTTCCCTGACCTCAGATGTAATGTAAACCCTTTGGACAATTAATAATGAGAAGTTACTGTGTTTCTAAGAGACACTAGATATACAGTTATTCAGGATTTTATTCAGTTGAGTTGACATCTTTTACTTCATTTTGAACTAAAATGGACGCATAACCCAAGTTTGAATCTGCAGCATTTTAAGTTAACTGAAGCTCATTAGAGGTAAATAAAATAATCAATAGAAGTTATTTTTAAAAGCAAAATATTGAGGTTTATTTAAACAAAAAAAGATGTGAACATGATTGTTACAACAGTAAACATCACTAGATGAGGCGAGTAAGAATGAAACCGTTTTCATGACATGCCTGGATTGCTCTCCAGAATGTAGGTGAGTGTGTTTCCTTATCAGCAATAAAACAGAACTAAATGGACTGATTAAAATAAATTAACCTCTGTCAAAATGATTTAGGAGGGAAAGTGTGCAGGAGAATAAGGAGTTTGCGGGGTAAAACGCAATTTTGTCTTCTAACAAGCAACAGAACAAATTTATATCTTTACAGTGAGGGTTTTTCTGTGTTCAGCTCCAACTAAACACTTTAAAGTCTATATTTCCTCATTCTGTGAAACAGTTATATAAGTATGAGGATAGAGCTCTGCAAAAACTCTGCCGTAGACAGAGGTGTCAAACATATTTACATTCATTACTCAAGTAGAAGTTTAAATATTAATGTTTAAAAAGACTGTAGGAGCCCCCCAACCTCATCCTCAGTCCAAACCAAGGTTCTTTCATGGTTTTCACCATGTTAGATGTAACTGCTTTGTGTTTCATACTACATGCACATTGAAGCCCAGCATCAGTGTTGCCAGATATACAATAAATACACGTTTTAGCCCCCCCTCTGTTTCTGCACAAATGTTCTCCAAACAGAACACACACCTCATCTTACAACCTCCTCCTTCCAAGAGAGCCCACCTTACTCAGAAACATATGATAGTTTTATGGCAGGCCCTTTTAACATAAAACCAACTACGATTCTAGATATCTAAAAATGAGTTTTGATTTGGAGCAGCTACATTTTGACTATTCAATGGTAATTTAAGAAGTCTTACATTCTGACTAGGAAGAACAATTTAAAAGATCAAAATGCCTTTCAAGATATCTTAAATAAAAAGCATGTTAAAAACTAAAGATTTATCGTTGGACTGACCTGACACTGCAGACCACTGAATAACAAATGTAGGCTATGGCTAGTGCTACGTAAATCTGTGACATTTTGACTAGAATAATTATTCAATCAGTAATATAATTCTGACAAGTCAGAATATTAGTTTAAGTTTTCTGACATAAAAAGCCATCTAAATTAAATTATGTTTAAGGTATCTTTTAATCATTTGGAGATCTTAAAAGGAACTGTGACTAGTCAATTTTAGTTTTGCCTCATTATTTCAAGAGATCTGCAATTTGGTTTGCACTATATCTTATATCTACAAATAGATTTAAGATATCTTGAATAATGATGTCATTTAATTGGAATTATGACTAGTCAGAAGAAAAATCATGATATCTTGAAAGCAAGAAATGACTAGAGATATCAGAACTGTATTTTTGGCAAGTAAAAATTCCTGTTAAGATGTCTTGAATTGATAAATTTGACATCATTCACACTGGTCAAAATATAACTATTGATAGCTTAATTAACCAGTCTAATAAACCAATTTAAAATATCTGGAATGTACAGTAAGTGTGGTGAAGCCAATTTTATGTTAAAATGTCCTGCCATATAGTAGTATAGTTTTAAAAAGAGTTAGCTCAACATCTTGCAGATTCTTTTCATAAACATCTTTTATTTGCATGCTTTTTGTTTTCTGATACGACAGCACTTATTTGAGGAAAATAATAGATTAATAATTGATCAACTGACCTGATGTTTTTGTCCGTAGACTGTGATGAATTACCATCAGGTGGGTAACTGTCGGCTCTGCCAGATTCAAGAGGCAGGATCATGCATCATTCAGGCAGATGTGTATTATAAGAGGCTGTATTATATCCTGAGTGCACAAAAGACCTGCAGAGTTCTTTAAAATGACAGAATCCACATTGTTCTGCTCTCTTTTGCATCTTCTTGTAGCCATAAATTCAGCAGTTTTATAACTCCCCCCACGCCATACAACCTGTGTTCAATCACTGCACCGCTTCCTGCTGCACCCATGGTACGAATTAACAATACAGACGCCAAAAATAAACCTGCTGCTCTTTTTTTTTTTTTAAAGAGCCACTAATCGTTGCATCTTGCTGCAGAAAGCCAGCTTCTGACCACCTCTTGGTTTGAGACACAACAAGAAATCAATAATGGAGCGAATGGGTTTGTTTGTTTCTCTCTAACAGCTTTCTCTCTTTACTGTCAGATCTGACTTTATTTCTTTTTTTTTTTACCCAGCAGCTTTACTTCTGTTGTAGTCTTGGTTTGCGTCATAGTTTAGATTCAAGTTTCCAGCCCTGATAGATGTTGTTTAAGCAGACTGAGTTCAGATATGAAACATCAATTTTATTACCTTTGTTACCTTTATTCATGTTAAAGTTAACATGTGTATTGTGTCATTTCAGCACAACAAACCTCTAAAACTAATGAAACAGCTTTTCTTAATAAAAAAATTTTTTTTTTGAAGATTTATGCACAAAAGACTTAGTAAACCCTAAAGCTTTTGTCACCATTTCCTTTCCATGTCTGGTAGAACCAAGTCATAAATCATTAAAGTCATAATCAGCTTCATTTAAATCCAATAAACAAACAACTAACACATACATCACTTCATTTTAACTACTCATTTTGATGCTCTTAGGGGTTTAGAGGACTTAACAGTGAGCTTGCTGAGAAGTGAGATAAAGAGTGAACTCATTTTTTAAATGACAGACTCGGTGTCCAGGTACTTTTGAATCAAACAAATTCAAAGTGATGTTTTGAGTCGAGGATTTGTTGCGAGCTTTCTTTGTTGGTATTATTTCAGGTGTCAGGATTCCAAACACGCAACACTTTTCGCTGCAGCTCAAACAGCAAATTATAGGTGTGCACCTAAAATATGCAACAAGGAACAGAAAAAAAAAATTGCAAAGTTTTAAAGAGAAAGAAAAACACTGTCTTGCATATATATATATATATTTTATCTTGAGTTCCCACTCATTTTTAAACATTTATACAAAAACAATAAATATTAGTAGGAAAAAAATGTTTTATTGTTGCAGGAACAAGATGTTTGGATGATTTAGTTATGCATCTCCAAACATGTTTCAGAGAGAATAAAGCAGTCTGACTCGACTGAACAACTGGACTTGTTTTTCAGATTTTCACATATTTTCACGCTGCTGCTGCAAACTACAGAGTTGTGTTGCTTCTAACATGATCTATATTTTTAAACTCACTTTAAAGCTGACGACATACAGATAGAGTGTTCAGGATTTAATCATCTGCTCGCTATTATGTTTTTTTTTTCTATTTAATTGAAGCAGATGTGTGAAATCCTCTCCATGGCTCCAATATGAGAGTTTTGACACAGATATACAGTCCAACTATCAGTAACTGTACCTACAAGCCTGCAGGATAAAAGCAGCTTTGTTTTTCTTGGGCAGAAATAGCTGAGTGTAAAACGCTGCTCACAGATTTTGAATCATCAGGAAGACAGAAGTGGTAAAGTGGCAGCCATGAACATCTGAGCTCCTCAAGGCAGAGCAGCTGGCTGAGTGCTCTTTATCTCCTTTTGTAGAAAAGATGTTATTGTTGCTCAGATTTTTGAAACAAAGACTTGTTGTGATAGCCAACACGATTCACTGTATTTTTTTTTTAAATTATGTGTAAATAATTAAACAGCTGAACACTGTGTTCCACTTCGATAACAAGTAAGCCTCACCTTGACTGGTGTTGAGCTGACAAACATCTTGCTTGAACCAGTTGGTCATTTAATCAATTAGCTGATCTACTGTGTGTTTTCTGTTTCACTGCAAAGCTAGCTGTCTTGTTACAATTTTCATTGATGGTTGATTTGACCACAGATGTTTGCCTGCAGACAAGAGATACAGGTTCAGAACTTGTCCTGCATTTTTTTTTTTTTACAATTTCCTTAATGCATTTTGGAGCTCATGCTTGAGCACAAGTCACCTTTTTATAGACTTAGTTTGGACAATACCATGGTTAGTTAAAAAACTATTAAAAACATCGTACAGGGACCTAACAGCCCGTATTAACAGGCCTCACCAACTGACCAATTTAATGAAAATCTTAAAATATAATCTGTTTAATTGCACATGATGACGATATGGATTGATGTTTTCATTTAATCTTGATGTAACTGAATTATTAGTCATTTAATAAATAAAATCATGTGGATCGATGTATTGTTGCACCCCTAGTTTTCAGTTCATTTGATTTAAAAATATTTTTATTATGAAGAAATGGGCTAATGATTTTAGTTGGTATAGATTAAGTCCAGTTTCGCTGCACTATGAATGGTTAGTTGCAAACTTATTTTAGGAGTGAATGAATTTTGCATCAAGAGTTATAAACTTTAAAGTTACCGTCTCTTCCCTTCTCTGTATTCCAGAGAGCAGGAGGCATCTTTAATCATTCATGTGTATAAATAGACCCACTTTAATCTTTTGCAGGGTGCACAGCAGCCTAGTTCAGCTCTTTGACCACCAATCAACACTTTTCCAGCCCTCACTTCACCTTTCCTCTGCCTCTGCTTTCTTCCCCGTCTAATCATGAGCTTACAGCTGCTATAAGCTCCCTGCTTCAGCTGTGTGTGTGTGTGTGTGTGTGTGCTGGCTTTTGACAACCCTGCCATGCAAGAGGGGAAAGAGTTACCTGCTCCTGACCAGCTTTGAGGAACACACTAATGAGAGGCTTGAAGCTGAGGTTCATTGAAGAGGCCGCTGCTGAGGAGGAAGACGAGTGGTTTCTCTGCTCATGTGGGAGGACTGTAACAGCTCGACCAATCTGCTCAGATCAGACCAGCATCCTGGCTCTCAGGCTTTATATGATCTCCTTTATACCACATGAAACATTTTTTATCATGAGTCTTCACTCTGTTTGAGCTGAAACAGCATTTCCCTTTAAATTTTAAATAAAATGTGATGTGCAGTCCCACTTTCAAAGACAGTAGATAGTAAAAGTATCATTCTCTACTTAAATGCAACATGAAGCTGAATGACTGGAAAGTTAAAAAAAAAAAAGCTAAAGGAGTGGCAGGCTAATTAAAAGTAAAAAATAGCTAAATTCTAACTGAAAGTAGAACAAAGGGCAGTTAGAATCTAAAAGTAGCTAAAGACTGAAATCTAAGTCTTAAAAGAGTAGCTAAAAGCTAAACATATTAAAGGGCTAGATAAATGTTAAAAATAGCAAAATGGTAGCTAGAAGCTAAAATTATCACAAGACTAGCTAAAACAACAAAGGTTTTATTAACAGAAGCAAAATTGTTGCTAAATATAGCACTGTAGCTATTTAAAAGATAAAGTATTAAAAAGTAAGCTAAAACCTTCAAGTAGCAAAACATTAGCTAAAAAGTAAAAATAGCATTTAAGACAAAAATAAAAGTAGTGTAAATATTCATGAAAGAACTGAAGAGATTTTGTGTTTTTTTATGGGGAACATATTTATTAATAAACTAAAAGTATTTTAGAAATTTCTTAAATTTATGAAAACCAAAAGTCATGGCAATCATTTCCTGAATGAGCTGAAAGTTTTGGGATGAGAACAATTAAAACAGCGAGTATGCAGACTGAAACATAAATTAAAATGAGTAAATTATCAGTGATATTGATTTCTCAGTATATAAAAAAGATAAAGATTCATCTCATAAGGGAAAAACTCACTCAGCAGGGCTTTTAAAATTAATCTCTAATGTCAGTTGATGCAGCTGGTCTCCCTCCTGGGCCTGGTTCTGGTTCTGCTGGATGTTTCTTTGTGTTTAAAGGAGAGTCTATCCTTTCTGCTGCTTTTGCTAATTGGTTTTTGATAATGTGTGTGAATGATTTTGGACCCTGACTTTTATTGTACAATGATTTTATATGAACTGAATCACAGCAGCTCCTAAAGCTGAAATATCTCAGAAATGTTGACTTCTGTCCTGCACCAGAAGCAGCAGTGATGAAAAATAAGAGAGTGAATTTGGGCTGCAAGAAGGACGTGAAATCTTGTTTTCTCCGGGAAACAAACTGTTTTTGTTCCACGCAGCAGCACTGAGCTGCCTGGTGTGTTTCCATTTTCCCGCCTTGACAGAGACCAATGGACTGTCCCTCTCTTCTCTTATCAGAGCTGCTGCAGCCCCTCAGTGTCATGGCTGCAGGCCTGCAAAGACCTTTTTCTCATTTCCTCATCCACACATGAAGACTTACTCTCAGTTTTTTTGCATTCTATATGTACCATCTGATAGTTTGACATCTTTGTGGATCCTGCATTTTTCAGTTTGACTGTCTTGAATTTAGTTTTAGTTTTATTGGTCTAAATTTGCAGTTTGTCTCTTTGCAACTAAAATACCAAAATTAATCCATGCTTTCAAATAAGTGGCACTTATTATTAAAACAAATAAAATAAATCTATATTTTGCAGATGACCCACCACCTTCAACTCAATAATTTTAAACCAAAGCTGCATCATCTGATGGGGACAACTCTCAGCTTCCACCCCACCAAATATGAACTCAATACTTGTTAAATTGACTGAGATATATATTTTTGTGTTGGTTAAAACAGATTACCTGTGACAGTCATCTTGGTTTTGGTCAACTCCAAAAGGCTGTAAACGTACACAATGAATATATCCTGAGATTTTTGTTAAAATTCACTCAGTTGTTCATGAGATATTTTGCTAACAGACCAACATTTGAACACAGACAGAAATTACATAACTGCCTGTTAGAGCGATGATAAAAATCGCTTGTGGGAGATTGAATATAAATTCTAAATGATTTTAAACCCACTAATTATTTCTCATCAATTAGAGTTCCTTCTAAAGCTGAAGTGTTTTGTTTTGTTTTTTAAGCTGACTGCAGCTCTCATTTTTCTTGCCTCCTCTGCAAAGTGTGCATCCTTCTGGAACAGACCTTAAACCTGTTTGCTCCCAGTATGAATCATAATGACACTGTTACTGGTGTGAGTTTCCTAATCGTCTTTTATAGTTGCTGCGCTCTGAGAGCTGCAGCCGATGAGATCAGGCGTTGTTCGGCTGCATCGTCTCCTTAGTTTCCCTCTCCTGACTCCTCGCCTCTGTTCCTCCTGTGGATTGGGCGGCTCAACGCAGAAAACTCAAAACAAAACCTCAAGGAGCTGGGCTCAGTTATGAAATCGTGACGCGATGTGGTTTTTAATTACTTCTTTTGCTGGTGCCGACCTGACTTTGCTACTGTAAGTGGTTGGAAACACCTGTGGCCATATTTTATTAAACAAACCCATAAGTCTTGTTGGGGTTTGTTTATGTGTTTCATCATGTTCTGCATACCTGAAGTTTTATTCCCTCTTTCTAAATGCACCCATAATTTCATCCTTTTACATTTATTGTTGTCTGCCATCAAAAGGCAATAATTTAATGTGTGCGTTTGTTCGTTACCAGAATATCTCACAAAACCACTGGGCAGATTTTAATGAACCTTTCAGGAAATTATCATTAGATGTGCCTCTATAACTGATTAACTTTTAGAGTCAACTCAATGGCTGCCACAGCCTAGTGAGAACACAAAACCTACAAACCAGTCAATTTACAGATACACTAAAATTCAGTGTGGTAGTAGCTGAGAGTTATTTACAACACCAAGTGCTACATACGATATTTGCTTTTAAGCATTAATTCTGAGTCAACCCTGTTTGTCTGTTAGCAAAATATCTCCTGAACCACTTAACAAATAATTATACAACTTTTAATGATTGGATGTATGTCTACAACTGATTAACCTTTGGAGGCAATCCAATTCATGATGGTTGCCACATGGAGTCAACATTGGCTAACACCAAATATTGCTATAAACTACAAAAATGGTTGCAACCAACCAATCAAGTCTTACAATTATCTCATGAAACTGTACATAATATTATTTTTAAGCTACAGCTCAGTCATCTCTCAGTCTAAATGGATTTTTTATTTTCATTTCTTCATCTATCTGTCTTTCCTCTCCCACCTCTAAGTTCCCACACTCTTGTGTCCCACAGTGCTGCTGCATGAAGAGGTGGTCCAGCTCCAAGAAGAGGTCCACCTGCTGAGGCAGATGAAGGACATGTTGAGCAAAGACCTGGAGGAGACCCAGGGAGGCTGCTCCGCCAATCTGCTGTCTGCCACCGAGCTCCGCGTGCAGCTGAGTGACAAGGAGCAGGAGCTGGACCGGGCCAAGGAGGCCCTACAAGGTCAGGACTCCACACAGATGTTTGGCCTCGTGGCTCATATTGTGCAGATTTAAGCTTTGAGTTGGAATGACACTTAAAAACAATGTGTTAAAACTGAATAAAAATCACTTTAGTTTAAAAAGAAAAGTTTTGGCCTTGTTAAATCAACTGTGTTAACATTTCTGCAGTTTTGTGTTCCTTCTTTTATTTCTGGATCTAGCTTTATGTGTCACAAAAACTAACAATAAAGTAATTATTGTTGTGAAATTAAATACGAGGTTCAAACTGGAGCAACTTGTTTTACCTCATCTTCTGTCTATAAAGAAATGATGTAAGAATAATTAAAAATGAATCTGAACAGCTCAAATAATGCTAAGAGGCCAAATGTTGAATCTTTTACTGACAGCATTCTATCTCTCTGTCTGCGGGCAGGTTTAAATTTTATTCGTTCCTAGAGATGGGTGTTGGCCCTGATGAGGCGCCAACTTGGACTGAACCAATTTTTTTTTTACAGACATTCATAAATCATGAAGCTTTCCTCATAAACAGTAACATTTTAGTTGTTTTTGCACTCTGGGTTTGCCAGTCAACCAAGTAGTGCTCATTAGATCCCTCTTTGGTTCATTCCAGTCTTATTTCTGGTCATTTATCATTTGAATACAGTTTAAGAGATGAAGTTAGACCCATGATTTCTACAGGGGAAAAGAAGCATGTCGTGTTTATCGGCTCTCTCCTCCAGCCTGTTAACCGTCACATAGCTGCTGCAGAACAGGTTTGAGGGTTCTGAGTAAAATGTGGGGAGGGTGATCTCTGACAGGAGGAATGCACCTGGAGTGACACGTGTCTTCAGTTATGGAAAGTACAGGTTCCAGTTATGCCTCTCTGCCTGCTGAGAACGAGCTCTCAGAGGGAAACTGTTGCTGTTTTTGCTCGCAGAGTCCCACCGGTTGCATCACTTCTGCAGAGTGCGGTTGAAACAAATCAGATCTCATTGTTCTTCCTGAGGATGAGTCTCCACATGTAACCTGAAAATAGTTTTCCAAATGAATGAAAGTGTCATGCTGTGCCACATGTTTGGTGACGATTACCTCATTTTCTGAGACAACCAAAAGCGACACAGTGGCATCTAGTGGCTTTTTATTGAAATTACAAATCTTTGTTTCTAACTTACAACTTTTTTTTTCTTTTCTAACAGCAAAGTTGACTGGTGTGTGTGTGATGATCTGTTGTTTGCAGCCATGAAAGCTGACCGAAAGCGTCTAAAGGTGGAAAAATCAGACTTGGTGAATCAGATGCAGCAGCTGTACGCAACACTGGAGAACAGAGAGGAGCAGCTTCGAGAGTTTATACGCAACTATGACCAACACAGAAAGGTACAAACAGCTGTGCTGATCCATATATACTTTTAAGTGGTGTACATTTGTCTATATGGGAAATAGTTTCACAGAAACAGATGCATAATTTCAAACTTTTGCTCCCTTAATAATGTTTTAATAGCAGTATGTAAACAATATATCTGTTAATGGATTAAAGTTGTTTGTTTGTACTTAATAAATGACTAAAACTACTTTGTAACTATAGCAATGTAGACAAACATTCATATAATTCCCAGTTTTTGAAACTTAAGTTATCAACAGCAATACACAATACAGATTTTACTTGAGTATTACATGACATGTAAGTACATTGTATATACAAGGTAACATTTCCAGTATGTATACAGTTAGTACTAAATATGTAGCCAGTAAGTAACAGGTATGTAGCTTGTGAGTACCAAGTAAGTACCCAGTACATCACCATAAAAAGTCAGGTATGTACCTGATACTTCCTTGCCATGTACCTGGTATTTACAGAATACATACCAGATACAGGTACCCTGTATTGGTACCAAGTACATAGCCAATAAGATAAAGTATCCACCTGTTGGTAAGTACATGCCTAGGACATACTTATTATGTGCTCAGTAAGTTCCCAGTGTACACCAAGTAGATGATACAGTCAAATATGGACCAGTTTTTATTTGGGTATTACACACTACATAAGTACAATGTATGTACCAGATAACATTCCCAGTATGTCATGGTTAGTATCAAGTATGCAGCCTATAAGTACTAGGTATGTAGCTGGGAAGTGCCAAGTAAGGTAAGGTACTTACCTTATACTTACTGGCCATGTACCTATTATTTACTGACTACATACTGGATACGAGTACCTAGAACAAGTACCAAGTACATAGCCAATGATATAAGGTACCTACTTGATACCTATCATGTAAGTACATACCTGGTACATACCCATTGTGTACCTGGTAAGTACCTCGGTGCATAGCAGGTATGTAACAAGTAAGTACCTGGTATGTTGCTAGTAAGTACCAAGTACTTACCCAGTACATCACAAATAAGGTAAAGTCATACTTCCTGGCCATGTGTCTGGTATTACCTACATACCAGATACAGGTACTCAGTACATAGCCAGTACCTGGTATTATGTAAGTACATACCTTGCACATACCCATTTTGTAGTAAGTTAGTACCTGGTACATACCTGTAAAAGTACCAGGAATGTATTGGGTCATAGTAGTTATTGCTACCAAATTTCCCTTAATAACTTTAATGAAAAAAAAAGCTATTATTTAGTCTCGTGTATCAAATTGAGTTTACTATTTTAACAAACATACCAGACTGTGATGTTTTTCTTGGAGCTTTTCTGATCATTCAAAGTGAGTTATTTAGTGAGAACTCTGTGCGTGCGGTCCCTGCAGGAGAGCGAGGATGCAGTGAAAGTCTTGGCAAAGGAGAAGGACGTCCTCGAGAGGGAGAAGTGGGACTTGAGGAGACAAACCAAAGAATCCACGGAGCAGGCCACCATCCTGCGCTCTCAGAGCGACATGAAGGAGAACCGGATCAAAGAGCTGGAGGCTGAGCTCACCATGGTGAGTCATGGACACGCTCACGACTCCGCTGACTTCATTCATGAATAATACTGACGCCTAAAAACGATTAGCTGTGAGTGATGGAAATGAAAAGGGGGCATGAATTCTGCGTTTGTGTGGTTCTCGTGGTTTTTCCAACGTCTTGTTTGTTGAGGAAGAAATTAGTGTTTTTTTAATATGCAGCAGTATGTTGGAGGTACAGCTGCCTGTCTGTGTGTTAATAATCTCTCCTCCTTTTGCAAATCACAGCCACCCACAGATCCACACATCCGGCTGCAGCACAGATTACATTTGTTGGCTCATCACTGCCAAACAGTGTTTAATTATCATTCCGTCTGCTCTTCTTCTCGTTTTCTCTTCTTCCTGAAGTTTACTGAGAGGTTTCCTCTGATAAATCATAAATAAAATTAAAAATGTGTTTTCTTTTTTGCTAAAAAGTATTTGATTTTAGATGAGATTGTACTGGCAACTACCTGATCAAACCTAAAATTGTGAAACAGAGACTTTCAAAGGTTGGTTGTTGTGCTTTTGATTTCCTTGTTTGTGTCACCAACATCAAGTGAGCAAACAAAGAACAAAGTTGTGCAACTCTGTGTTATATGTTCCTTAATGTTTTGCTTTTAGTTTTAGAATCGAAACAAAGAAAGAATATATCCTATGAGACACTCAAATGGTCAGGTTTGGTTTGTGATTAGATTTGTTCTGACTAAATTTATTTGAGCAATTTCAAAGTTTACAAAGTTTGTTTTTTGTCATGAGTCTGAAAATCTGACCTCTGAATCATTTTTGTGAGAATTTAAAACTCAACTATTGCTCTTAATTCACTGATGTAATTTGAACTAGTGATGTCCAGATCGATACTGAAATATCAATACTACCAATACAAGAACTTTATGCTCTAGGATCGATACTAAAATCAAAATACTTTGATACTTCAGTCATGTCAAGTAATGTATATCATTAGCAGGAACACAGTGGAACGTAATTCAACAACTGAAATTCTGTCACAATCATACAGGGTTTTTGGGAACTACTTTTTCTTCCGCCTGGGTAATGCTCAGTCTGTACATGTTACGTGTTCAGAATTTTCCTGTTAAAATGTTCATGTCACATAAATAAAGATGCAAGTTTTCATTTTTTTAGTAGTTCTTGGTAACTAAACAATGGTTTATTTTAAAGTTTTTATTATTTTACTACTTTTTTATTGCTTAAAACTCAATTTTGACTTATTTTGTATGATTGTGTCCTCTGTTTTATGCTTGTGTTATCTCAGCTTTATTATAAATGAAATGAATTGAAATTCACTGCTTTTTTAGATATAAGGGGAATTTGTATTGGATCATTATTACCAACAACAGCTCAGTATCAGCATCAGAATAATAATAATTATTTTTATTTCTTAAACTTAAGGAAGTGTCACCATTGTTTCTAGTTTTCCATTATGTTGCTGTACTATCTTGCTCTTATACTGTATCAATAGAAGCTTTTGTTTACTTTATATATATTTTTTCTTGTTTAGTTTCTGGTTTTTGCTTATGTTTTTTGGTTTGTGTGTGTTTTCCAGGCAAAGCAGTCTCTGGCCACTCTGACAAAAGACGTACCAAAACGCCACTCTCTGATCATGGCGGCGGAGCCTGTGGTGAACGGCAGTCAGGAGTGGGTGATGCAGGCCGACCTGCCGCTCACGGCTGCCATCCGTCAGAGTCAACAGACGCTCTACCACGGACACATCACGGACAGACAGGGTAGGTTCTCTCCTCCTCTCCTCCTTGCACTTTCCTTCGGTGTGGCTCTAACAGCCTCAGCATACTAACAGACGGGTTTTCTGGAGGTTTCTGTTACTAACGGTGGGGAATTGTCAATGTGTGTGGACATGTGTGTGTGTTCAGCTGTGGTCAGGATCAGCCCCTGCCACACCCGCCAGCCCTCCGTCATCTCTGACGCCTCAGCGGCCGACGGGGACCGCTCATCCACGCCGAGTGACATCAACTCGCCTCGCCATCGGACTCACTCCCTCTGTAATGTAAGAGCTGCTCGGCCCCCCAAAGTGCCCCCCCCACACCCGTCCCCAGTCCCTGCTCAGAACCTGTTCACCCATTGTCATCTCTGGTTTGTGTGTGTTTCTCTGTCCTGGTTCAGCCTGCCTGCTCAGTGGTGGTGGAGTTAATTGTAAGATTTATGTTTTTGACATTCTGACACTACTTTTTGTTTATTTTAATAAGGAAATGTACATTTTTCTTGTTCCTATGTTCATGCAATCTAGTTTTCAGTAAAAGCAGGAACTCAGTTCAACAGTTTCACAATCTATCAACATAGAGATGTTGCAAAATTTGTATTTTTTAATACATTTGTTACGTGTAAAAATGTGATCAAATTTAGAAAATTTACATATATTTTTGGCAATGCTGTATAAATAGAACAGATTGTGATGAAAATATTTAAAAATCACTGTCAGTACTTTTTGTTTTGCTGAAACCCTACATGTGAGTTAAATATTTACCAATACAAAACAGAAAATGAAGAAAAAATAAATAAAAATTCCATCATTCCCTGAGATCTATCAAAATGGCCGTTTTTGCAACTATAAAGAACCAACATCTCCATTAGTGCTTATTCATAAAACATCATTAATGATGAATATTATAATTCTTGGAGCCAGAAATGCAGCCCAGTACATGTTTTCCCAGACAGTCTTGTTTAATTTAGCAAGAAAATGTCAAACCTAGTCAATTTTGTAGAAATTATTCCTCTGTAGTAAAAAGCACTGTGTTGAACTGCTTTGCCTGAACCTCAGACTGACTTCAAACATCCGAAGCATTTTGAGCAAATGTGATGAAAGAGTCTCCAAACCGTTGAGCAGATGATTTCCTGTCATCTCAAACCAACATTTTGACAGTTTTCAGTGCTGAGTAGATGTTGTGTACACAGGTGATGCAACATGGCAGTAAACTTTTACCAAAAATGTCTACGACATCAAATTAGAAAAGAAAAGTGTATTTTCCTCCATTCAGACATGAGCATAGTGTTGTTGTTTTTTTCTTCACTTTTTCTATGTGGAGCTATTAAAGCAGAATATTTTCTATATTCATCTGTATTCATCTTCTTGTCTTTTAACAAACTGTCCAAGACTGACCTGAGTTTGTGTCTCTACTCCCTCCCCCTCAGTCCATGGAAGACCTAGAAGACCAGAAGCGTAAGAAGAAGAAGGAGAAGATGACTCTGGGATCTTTATCGCGAGTATTCACTCGAGGAAAGCAGCGCAAGTCTCTGGACCCCGGCTTGTTTGATGGTACAGCCACCCCTGATTATTATATAGAGGAGGATGCCGACTGGTGAAGCTGAGTGTGTGAGCATGTGTGTGTGTGTGTGTGTTCGGTTGGATATCCACCGTGCTTAAATGTGTGTGAAAAACCATTGTTTTTAGAGACGGTGGATTTTGCTGAAAAATAAAAGGACTTCTATCCCCATAAATGTACATTATATCACTCATAAACTGTATGTTTGTAAATTTTATATATATTTATAGTTGTACATGTATGCATATGTATATATGTTTACATGCATATAAATATATATGGGGTTAATAATATGTGTAGACATGTTTATGCTGTATTGTAAATGTCTTAATGTTTTATGTTTTTTATAACTAGAGACTTGAAGGACTGCTGTTCATATGTACATAGGAGATATTGTGAAACTAGTGTCTAAATATTAATGCTATTTTTGCTTTTTTTTGTTACTTTAGAGTTGTTTTCATCATGGTTTGCAAAACCTACTTCTAACTTTTCCCCTTTTTTTGCCCATTTCTCATCATTTACTAAAAAACAAAGTTGACAAACTTAGATTTTTTTGGGTCAAATTGTGTGGAATCGCTTTTTAATCTGGACCAAAACATCTGAATTCTTACAGGATTGTCATCTAAATCTTCAGATCAGATCACGTGAGCAGCAGGGAGGGATTTGTGAAGGTCTTCTGCATTTTAGGAGTTTTGGAGTTGGCCTTACAGAGAAAATCAAACTGCACTGACTTGAATGCACAGAGATATATCAGAAATATGTTATCAGTGGGAACCATGTGCCAAAAACATTAACGCAAAAAGCGTTTTCATTCAGTTGTGTCACTCATTTCGCCTCAGAGCGTCATTTAACTCGAGCTGAGACCAAGGAATGTGTGCGTTCAACACATGCATGATCCCTCCATGTTGCTTCGGTTAGACCTCCATTCATATGTTATCAAACTCTCAAAAGCCTCTTGCTTCTGTGTTGCCCCTCTCTGTTTTACAAAGCTATCTCTTGCATTATAAAATGCATGCCCCCCTCCCATCCTTTGCATTATTTTTTTCCTGTTTTTTTTTTTTTAGTTTTGCTTTGTGTAAAATCCCCTCCTCATTTCCTGCAAATGTGGCTCTAAAAGAAATCTCTATTAAATGCTTTGTAATTTAGGAAATATTGCATAAAAGATGAAATCTATTGAAGTATTTTATTTAAGAAAAAAAAACAAAGAAAAAAACAAAAGGAGATAAAACCAAGAGGTAAAACTACAGATATTTATCCGCTGCAGCTGTCGCAGCCGAACATTGAGGAGGTTTCCAAGTGAATTATACCTGAAATGAAATCTTATTTTAAAAAATAAAACTAGAAACTGAACACTCTGTGGCCAGTTTGTTTTTGTTCCATGAGTACTCTCGTTCTTGTGTCCCAGTCTTAACGTGTCTCTCCCCGCTCCTCTTCCTGCCATTTCTAATGGCAACTCTCTCTCCTGCCAGTGAGTAACTCCTCATCTGTGATTACCAGCTGTCTGTTCCTGCACTCTCTCTCTCTCTGGGGATTATTCATACCACTCATGTTCATTGAAAAATAATAATAAATAAAAAAAAAAGCAAAGTTTGTTTCCCTGTTCTTTTAAAACCTTTTTGGAGCGACGGTGAAGGTTTGCATGCAGCATTTTGTGTCCAGCATGTGGAGACGAATCAGAAAAAAAAAGTGCACCCTGGATTCGTCGGTTCAGAATGAAACAGTGTTTTTGAGACGGGCGGTTGAGCATGAGGTTTTATGAATGATCCCTGTGTCTCTAAAACATAACGGCCTTAAGTCCTTTCATTATCATTAGGTAGTTGATAACTGCTTTATTTAACAATGGAAATGTACTCTCATGATGGAAACTGAAACAATATAAATACCTGAATCAGAACACAAATTTAGATTTAGATGCATCCAGACATTTAATTACATTTTGTTGGTTAGCTTTGATGGATTAAACGGACTGAAAATAATTTCAAGTGAGACATAGTGGCACCATCTGGTGGCTTTACGGAATCATTTCACAATATTTAGTAGAAATTGGATTAAAGTAATTTTAAATCAGTTATTTCTACTGCAAACAAAAATCGGACTTTTCATTTTTTAAGTGTAATCTCAAATTTTTGCTGTGCACTGTGTCACACTAAGGACAAGATTGACCCTTTTCCCAACTTTTACCTCCGTTGGATTGCTTCCAGATGAGTCACTCTTTTTTGATTTCCATATCCTTCTGACCCTGAACCTCTCCCGTGTGCCACACCGTAACTTATCCTGACCAATCCAGACTCTGACAGCCTCATACAGCACAGCATGTCTGATGGAGAGGAGCAGCTGGACCGCCTCCAGCAGGCCGAGCTCACCCGGAACACCTGCATGTCCCTGTGGAGGGCGGGGGCCGTCCGGGCCTGGATGGAGGTCGTCATGGGAATGCCTATGTACATCCAAGCCTGCTCCGAAAACGTCAAAAGTGGCAAGGTCTGATTTATTTTTTTTTAAAGCAGATTATTTGCTTTATGAAGGGGAAAAGAGTGGACTTGGTGATGTTAGGTCAGAAAGGACTGAAACTCTGCTCTTTAGGTGTTGCTGGGTCTGACGGATGAGGATTTGGAGATGGGGCTGGGCGTCAGTAATCCAATTCACCGCAGAAAAATAAGACTGGCCATCGAGGATTACAGAAGAGCTGAAGGGGAGCAGGGGTGAGTAAACTCTGAACCAAACACATCAACGGAAAAATGTTGAAATTTAAGCAAAAAATTATAAGTAAAAAAAAACACATGATCTTATTAATATGATGCTAATTAAACAACCCAGAAACAATTTGTTTCTAGCAGTGGTGGGCAGCACTAATCTAAATATTAGTTGCACTAACCCTAAAGCACTAACTGAAATATTTAGGTCCCCTAATTCTAAAGCACTAACACACTGAAACATTTTAGCAAAAGCTAATTCTAAAGCACTAAAATAATCCAGTTGACACATGGAACATTCTTCAGTCAACATGAGACAATATTTACTGTGTGAAGAATGTTGTCACTTAATGCCCTTGGCGGGCCAAATGGGAGTCACCTGCAGGCCACATTTGGCCCAAGACCTTGAGTTTGACACGTGACCTTGCAGATAAGTGTTACACATATGAACAAAATGTTTGACAGCTTTCACCCTCAACTGTGAACTATAATGTTGATCAATAACATTTAAAGACCTCAGTTAGTGCTTCTAAATTTAGCCCATAAATTTAGTAATTGCTAATCTTCTAATGAATTTAAAAAATAGCAAAAGCCCTAAAACACTAATCAAGAAATTAGTTCCCCTATTAGTGCTTTAGTGCTTTAGGGGAACTGTGCCCACCACTGGTTTCTGGTAACAATATAAAACACTAATCATGTAAACTGTTTTTTCTTCTATCACCAAGCTGCTCTTGTCTTCCAGGCTTTCGAAAGCGTCTGAGATGGACCATCACTGGGTCTCGACGTCGTGGCTGAGTGACGTCGGGCTGCCTCAGTACTGCCAGACCTTCCAGACTCACTTAGTGGACGGACGAGTGCTGAACTCTCTCAGCCGCAGAGACTTGGAGAAATTCCTCAACATCAGCGACTACTTCCACCAGACCAGCCTTCTTCTGGCAATCCAGCTGTTGCAGATGCTCAGCTTTGACAAAGAGGTCAAAACATTCATAGATTCAGACAACAGCTGCTATCCTAGTATTATATGTCACAAATTAACTTGCGAGCAGCTTCAGGTCTCTCAAACAGCTTCTAAAGTTAATTATTATGGAACCATTCATTGGGAGAACACTGAAAAAAGGTTTGCATTGCAGGGCTGCAAGATGAAAGCTCAACAAGAAGATCCCTGCCTGAATGCACTTCAATTAATGTATTTCATAATAATAATAATAATAATTTAAAATAACCAAACTAAAGTCATTCTAATCTTACAGAAATGCTATAAGAAGGGTTAAAGCAACTGTTAGCGTGAGAAAAGAGTTGTAGCCTTTGAGCCAACATCTCCTTGTTGATGTTTTTATTCGTCTGCTCTGTTTTCACAGGCTCTGCAGGCCCGACGGACAAAATGTGAGCACCAAAACCGGGACCCCGTGGTTTGGACGTGCCACAGAGTGATGAAATGGATCAGGGACATCGACCTGGAGGTGGGTGAGGCAGTCAAAGACGACAGTCCCGTTTAACAATGGTTGTTTGGGAGCCAGATCCAATAAAACGGGAGATTTAGTTTCCCTTCTAAAACTAATGGTAGGTTTGGTGCTTTGAAACATCACACTGCTGAGAGGTTACACAAGAAAAACAGAAATAAACGGACCCCATGGTGTTTCAATGTAATTATTTCTGGCACACAAGAAGAAAAAAAAAACATTTATTGCCTCCCTTTAAAAAAAAACACTACACTGCTCAGTTTGGAAATGCTCTCAGTACTCACAGATTCTCTGTTTTGCTCTTCAGGAGTTCACAGACAATCTTCAGGGTAAAGGGATTCACGGTGCTGTGATCGCTCTGGATCAGTCCTTTGACACAGACGTCTTTGCCAACAGTCTGGGGATCCCCAGCAACAAACACATGCTGCACCGACACCTGTTTGAGGAACTGAAGTTACTCACTGCCCCACTCAGGTAGAATAAAAACCTCTGATGAATTCGTTTCATTGTTTAATCATTTATCAGAGATGATGATAATCTCTTGCAAACGTAACGTTTGATTTGGAAATCCTGTTTAATGTTTTGTGTTTACAGCAATGCAGAGCAGAACTCTAAGGTCATCACTTGTTCTCCTGTGGCTGTTAATCAGTTTTCTGATGAGAGGGTGTCAATCAGAAGACTGGGAAAGGTATCATGGGTCATATTTAGGTCCAAAGTAAAAAAGTTTAAATATACAGATACAGTCTGTTAAAGGGGAAATATTATGCAAAATCCTTTTTTAGCCATTAAATACAGTTTGTTGTTTATTTGAAATCTCTAGGGGTGCAGACAAGTTTAATTTAGTCTCTCCTGGTGCTGCAAAGATATCTTTATAATCTGTTAATTATTTGTAAATCAAAAATTTCTGTGCCCCAATATAAACATAATCTAAATTAATTTAAATAATTTAATTTAAAGAGACAGCATCAAAATGAGTTGATCTGAGACACACTTCAGAAAAGAGGTGAAAGAGGGGCTTGTGGAGTTACAATAAGCAGGAATTCAGACCAAAGCATTGCAGTTCCACTTTATAGACCCTAACTGAATAATTTAAATGTGGAAAAAGAAAGATTTGAAAGCATGATATATCCTTTAAAGTAACTTCTCAAATATTCTGGAATCAAATATTTATCAGATATTTTTGGAAATCTGCAGAAATGATCTTTGTGTTAACTTTATGTTGATTCCTTTCCAGGTTATATGCAAAAAAAATCTAAATCTTATTCTATTTTTTGTTTTCCTGCAGGTTCAACTAAGGCTGCGAGCAAACAGTCACTCTGTGGAGCGGAGTCTGGGCTTCCATGGCAGCTGTGGCTCTCTGCCCAGAGAGGCTCGGGTTCAGGCTGTCCCTCGAGTCAAAGGCAGCCCCGTGCACACCTATAAGAGCGTAGAAGTCACTAACGTGTGAAGCAGACTCTGTTTGCACTGCTGATTTTATTGTTTTATAGCTGTTTACTGCTGAGTCAGGAGTTCTTTGAAAGGCACATAAAAAAAACTTATTAATTCAAATTTCCTTTAATTTCAACAAACCTGCTTAACCTCAGGATTTTGTAAATAATGTGACATATGTTTGTTTTGAAAATTAAAAGATATTATTGAGTTTTGTGTCATTAAAAATCTGACTATAGATGAGATGGAATATGAATATTCTAAAAATATTCACAAGCTTTTAGCTGCCTTATATAAATTAGGAGCGCTTTCTTCTCATTTAAACTATTCTAATTATTTAGGTGCATTATATATATATTACATATGTAAGATACAGAAAAAGATAAGTTTTTAAAGCAGAGACATGATTCTGAGAAGGCCACACTGCTCTTCTAACACTAGTTAATGCAAAAGTAGCAGCTTATGTCTAATTTATATATTTTTAACGCTCTTAAAGCTATCACAAACCCGTACATTTTATCTACAATATTTATAAAAATTTGACATTTAAGGAGCAAAATGTAGACTGTATTGCTCACAGCTGAATTGTATTTTTGTCATTGAAATTAGAAACGATCCATCGCAAATAAAGTTGAAACCAAGAAGTACTCAGATGAAAACATGGTTTAATTATCAAGAAATCAGTTTATTGTTGAACCCACTACATTTATTTAAATGTGTTTTCGTTTACATAGCGCTTAAAGGCAGGAAAATCAAAAATAATATTCAAAAGCATCAGTTTAATAAGAAACTATCAAGACAGATGGAAGTTGTGAGCACTTTCTAATTTTTTTATTTGGGGCCAAAAGAAATTAGCAGCAACCTGAACATAAATTATTCTGAACTTTTTCATTCCCTTTTAAAATTCAGTTTTGTTTTTTTAAAAGCAGAGGAGCTGAAGTTTTTATATCAAAACCAATAACTTTTTTTAGGGATTAAATTAAAACAGAATTCTTCCACTTGCGTCACATGACACACAGCCAAATTCTGGGATATGAAACTCATGGTGTGTAAAAATGAATGTGTTTTAATAAAGGCTACATGTTGATTTTCTTTTAAGAAAGCACTTGTGGAAATTTACTTGTACAGTTTGTTTATATTGTAAATGTCAAACAAATGCTTCCTGAGCAAAAAGAACGTATCAAATCTGTCAACTGACTGAGCCACTGTGTGAACAAAACCCCCTCCTTTCACATGTTTCAAACCGGTTCTGTTGCCTCTTTCTGGGCGTCTCCTTCAGCAAAGCTGTTTAAGCGGGAAGATCAGACCTGCTCAAACTTGTATAACAGAAGAAAAGATGGACTTATACATTGTTTTAAAGTCAACATTAGCATCCGTTTGACAGAAACTGTCCCTCACTAAGCTGTCAGCACATTACAGACAGACCAGCTGCCAGTGTGAGATTGTAAATTATGTTTTTTTAAGACCAAAAGCATTAAACCTTGTGTTAACAAATAGAAACAAATGATCCTGTCCTTCTTGTTTATATATATAAAGAAAATGACGATATGCCTATTGCATCATTTGTTCTTTTAGTTAGTTTAACACATCAGCATTTTCTGTTGGCATCGTTTACGTCACTTTCTGTTTACGTCTAAACTGTCATGAGAGCCAACTATTCAAATTTCATATTACAAAAACTACTACAGGATACTGATATCAAGAAATGTTATCAGTGGTGAAAGAATGTTGGACTGAGAAATGGTTTGTGAGAAAAAATAATTCTCAACTTTTATATTCATTTATTTATAACAGTGAGGTGGATATTTGGAGATATATAAAAGTCAAGAATTCTTGCATTTTTAGTGCAACAAATATTAGGGAAATGAGTTTAATAGCCTAGTGCATCCCAAATTATTCAACATTAACATTTTAATATAACATTATAGCCATATGACCTTTAAAGAAATGTATTGTTTGGGAGATCAACTCCTAATAAATGTTATTTTGGAAATTCTAATTGCTCACTTTTACTCAATACTTATACTTTTAATATTTAACTACATTCTATATCAGAAATTGACTTTTGAGTACAGTAAATACCAGCTATTTTAAGACGCTTATTCAGGTCATTTTCTTAGAGGAAACTTGAACTTTTACCAAAGTAATTTTATGATAAGATACTTGTACTTCCACTTGAGGTATTTTATACAAGACTGGTGGTGCAGATACCAAAAAATATATATTCTTTTTTGTTTATTTCCTTAGTGTTGATGCCCTGTAAAACATGGAAACATCTGCTCCAGAGTGATATATTTAAACATTTTAGTATTAAAACAGCAAGCCTGCATTAAATTATTTATTTATACAACATTCTCTCTCTTGTTTATGGTCTGCACTCATATGCGTTCATACAACCTGACTTTAGCGTCCTTGTTTGTCCTCAGAGGTAGTTATAGGGTTGCCAAATAGTAGGAAAAGAGGAACTACTGAACTGTCGCTTACAGGCAGGCTTTTGGAATTGAGTTTTTGATATTTGGGTGTTGAATAAAAATAATTTCGGTGCAAAGAAACGCCAAAGCTACTATATATTTGTACCTTTAAAAAATATTCTAATTGTAAATTGTTTGTACCTTTAAATGATCGTATAAACGCAAGAATTGGCATATGTTTGGCAACACTGGGGTGTTAACCTGGGCGGCACTAGGACCCTGCGGACAAGCGGACACCCTCTAACAGCTGGGGAGAAGGGAGGATTCATTACGACTGGAATTTGTTCAAAGTTCTTGTCAAACTACATTTTACACCTGGTGAGGGGAGCTCTATGCGAAGAAACCCACCTGTTGTTTTTAAACAAGCTAAAAAACGACCCGACCTACTGGGTTTATGTTGTCTTTTTCCGTTTCGTCCTTCCTGAAAAACACCTGCGTGATTCAGGTGAGTTCCCCGATGAAGAGGGAAGTCCTCGCGCTCTGAGCCGTGAAAGGTAAGGCCTCTGTCAGACCACCGAGACCTTAAAAGACCAAAAACTGGTGTCGGTTTGGACTTGTTGGCACATTTTATTGTGTTTCTTGGGGGTTATAGACATGAGAGCCCCCTGAAGTAGAGACCTGTTAATGAGGGTGTTTGATGGGACAGGTTCAAACTCTGAAGTCACTTCCTACTTATTTTAAATAAAACAAAATGGATAATCCCACCACCTTTCTGCACCTTTTTAAATGCTCTTTAAACCAAGTTGGTGTTAGAGTCACAAAATGTTCATGTTTTAATGTTCTGATAGGTTATAACAGACCTGCAACATTAAAAATGCACTACTTGAGTGACAAATTAGACTGAAGCATATGTTTCTAATACTGCAGATTGTTAGTTGTGTGTAATTGAGAGATCCCTCACAAAAAGGGAGATTAAAAAAATCAGACTTAATGAGCAACTCATCTGTCAAAGTCTAAAACTCAGGTACACAAGGGGGCCAAAATTCAAAACTTGGTCATAATCAAGGGCCAATTTATGCCAATAGTTTGTTTTTAAGTTATGTTTTCTGTAGCATTTAGAGCACTACGTCTTTAACACTTCAATGTAGACTTTTTTTCAGTGTTGGACAAAATTTCCATAATTTGTCTAAATAGTTATAGTGTGACAGGAACTTTACACCAGTTTGCACTCAACTGAAGGGTTGGGAGATATTTGGCAGTGTATTTAGCTGATAATGACTAATATGACGTGTTTTTGACTCCCCATCAGTGATCCTGTGTTGTAAAATTATACAAATCATCATCAGTCTTCATTTTATCAGGCTAAATTAGTAAGCTGTGAATTGAAACCCACCTTTTCCACAATGCTGAGTGGTGGCAGATCTTTATTAACACAATATGCCACAGGCTCACATTGGTGCTTGATAGTTAGTGTGTTGCACACAAAAATATGTCATCATTACGGTGCACTAATTGCAAAGTGACAAATATTTACTGTTAACAGTTTTTTCTGATGTTTAATTGCACGCAGCACCATTTTGCCCAACCCTAACTTGGTGTAAACAAAACACTGCTAAATCAACTGAAAACTATACGTGGAGGCTTGAGTCACTTGACTGACCCGCATTAGGCTGGCATAAACCAATATGGCTGAATCAGAGAAGATGTTTAGGGTTAGAAAATCAGTGTCTAAATGTGAACCAATACAACAAAATTGTTGGGCTTCTCCAACTCAAACAGTTCTTTTCTTTCTATCAATTTTCAGTCACTTCAGCTTTTTCTTTAAGTAAACAAATGCAGTTTGCATCCAGTCATAAATTGTAAATACTTTTTTTTTGTAATTCAGCAAAGAAACAAATGAAAAATATACTGTATCCATTTTATTTTATTTTATAAATCTTTTAATTTTTTTCTTTTTACTGCTTGCATAACTTTGCAGTGAGACCCTTAAATAAAATGTGCATTAACTCACCTGGAAATGTGCACAATTATTTTAAACTTAAAGCTTGGATGCTTGGCAAACAACATTTATTTTTTCTTTTTTTTTCTTTTCCTAAGGATTTGATATAAGAATGGTCTCATTTAGCAACTATTGTTATCTTTCAGGTTAATTTTTATAAAATTTCCATGTGTCTTTCATTCATGGAGACTGTCAGTTCCTGAAGCTGTTCATGATCAGCTGTCTTTGAAATGCCACATCACAGCATCCTAAAGGACATCCTTGAAAATAATTTCTATGCAACAAAGCAAATCACTGAAGAGAAAACAAGCTGAAGTTCTTTAAGTTGCAAAAAATATGAATAGGCTTCATTAACACACTCTTTTTTTTTTTTAACCAGGTGCAAAGAAACAATCAATGAAAGTGCTGCACTTTGCTCAAAACTGACACATTTATATTTATTTTTTATAAAAAACCTTTGTGACTGACCAAGATGTTCAGTAGATTATTAACCAAAGTAACACAATACAATTAAAGACAAAGAGAATGATCAATAAAGTAGTAAAAGAAGGACATTTTCAGCTGACGAGGTTTTAATTGTCAATTGTTGTGCTTTAGTTTTTAGTAGATCTCAGTATAATCTGCATAACTATGAAAAAACATTTTATTTTCCTACAAAGAAGTGCATAAAGAATAATATTGGTTCAAGAATGGAACCCTGAGGAACTCCTCTTCAGAGAGGTGCTGGAGAGGAAACTTCTTCACAAATGTTCATTCAAAAACTACTATTAGAATTAGAATCAGAAACACTATATTGCCATTGTCAGTAAGCGAGTTACAGACTAGGAATTTGCTCTGGTGTAGTGGTGCGCATAAGCAAGGAGTGAAAGAGAACTAAATGAAACTAAATGGTTCAAGTGAGGAAAGAAAACAAAAAGAATGAAAATAAAAATGCAAGCGTGGCCGGCAGCGAAGCACCAGAGTCTACTAAACATTGTTCATTAGTCTAATGGCTGATGGGGAAAAAAAACTGTTCTTGTCCGAATTGACCGTAGACTTTTGCCTGAGGGGAGGGGATGAAACAGGTTGTGACCGAGGTGAGAAGGGTCAGCCGCATTCTGCCTGTGTGACCTAGGGTTCTGGAAGAGTACAGCTCCTATTAGTGACTATTAAAGTATTAGACTGTCAAAACTCATAACTTATGAGATATGACATGTTTAATACACTAAAGCTATGTTTCTTGTGATTGATTAAAGTAAATGCTGAAGATTAAATTTGTATTAGCTGACTTTATGCTGCAAGATGTTTCCATCATTACTCAGAAGTCAAATGTGTCGCTTCATTCCATGTGTGAAGGTTTTTTTTTTCTAGATATTTGTCTCAAGCTCGTGTTTGGACACGTTAGGCCTTTTTAACTTCTGGTTTTCATTTACCCATTTTCTTACGTATGTAACTTGTTTTTCTGCTCACTCACTCTTCAGAAATGTAGCGGTCTAAACACCGTACCTGTTGAAACTTTTATTTTAACTCTGTTGCTTATTGTTCAACCTGCATTGTTTCAGCATAGAACACACATACTAAAATGTCCTGCAATTTCAGTGTTACTCAAAAAGTGAAATGTTTTGTTTTCTGCAACAGTTTGTCCTGCAGGCATGTGTTCCAGTCGAAGTATATGTGGGGGCAACAACAGATCCTCCAGCTCAGAATCCCGGGGTTCGGGGGCTCACTATGCTCTCTGTGCCCTTGGAATTGGACTTGTTGCTCTCGGGATCGTCATGATTGTTTGGACTGTAATCCCCGAAGGACAGAACACGGAGACATCGCCGACTTCAACTGGCAACTTTACTTCAACCCCTTCAACCCCTAATGATCCTGAACAAGACCGCACCAAGTCCACGTCTGTGGCGCTGGTGCTGGTGGGAGTTGGGATCGTCATGTTGCTGTTGTCTATTTGCCTCGGTTTGAGGAGCAAGAGAGCATCTTCCAGCAGAAGCAACCAGCCAGTGACAGCAGCGGCCCCCTATCGGGTGGCAGGACAGGAGGAGCCGTGAGTGATGACCTTTTAATTCCCTAATAATTGATTAAATGCAGCCAGCATTCAATGTAAACACTTTTCAGAAGTATTGTGCAAGATAAAGAGTTTCACATCTTTGTGTTTCAGCACCAAATGAAACTTAATTGTATTTGAGAGAGTCCTTTAAAGAACAAACTCTGTATTAAACTTTAGCCAAGTTTTTAATAAATAAAATGGTCAAAAGTTAAATCCATCCATCCATCAGAGAACTGGATATAAACAGCCTGACTCTAAATGATTTGAATTTTGATTTTACCCTGATTTTTGTTTGCAAAGCTTTTTAACCAAAGGTCACTTCTTGCATCTCTTTCCAGAAGCATAGACCCATCTGCGTACAACGTGCCTACGTACGAGGAAGTTGTCGGCAGTGAAAACTACCCCGTCCGCCAGAGCAACCTGAGGCACAGCACCTCACAGCTGCCGTCCTACGAGGACATCCTAGCAGCCGTGGAAAACGAAGGAAGAGACGCCCCTAACAACCCCACCGAAGACGCGCCTCTTAACGATGGAGCTCCGACCTCTGTTCAGTCCACCACCGAGCCCGGAGCCGAGTCCACCGGCCTCGGTCCGACCCCCAGCCTGCCCACACGGAGCGCCAGCCGAGCCAGCCGTTTACTGAGGCCCCTTCGAGTGAGGAGAATAAAGTCGGACAAGCTGCACCTAAAAGACTTTCGCCTCCAGATCCGCAGCCCCACACAGAACCCAGTGACCATTGAACCCATCACTCCGCCCCCACAGTATGAAAATAAGATGCCCGAGCTGCAGTAAGATCCCTGAAGAAATTATGAAAATACGAATCTCTCTTCTTTTTTAACAGGTAAGCTTGTAATTGGCATATTTATTCATAGTCATAATATGGTTTTACTTTGTGTAAAAAAATTTATTATAGATTTTTTTTTACCATATTTTGTCAAAAATAGAACCGTGTTTCAGTTTTATTTAAAAGTCAACTTAGATTTTTTTTTAACATGAAAATATAAAACCAGTTGTTTAGGAGAGATTTTTATTAGATTTGAAATATACTGTGATGAAAATGCAGTTAGGCCTTTATTTTGAAGGTTAAATCTGTTTGATTTAGTATTTTGTTTTTTGAAAATCCTGTCATCAAAAAAACCAAACTAAAAAAATGTGATTTCAATCAGGAGCAGAGGTGGAAAAACAGTTTTAAAGGCAGAACTAAACTGTTGGTGAGGTGTTTTGAAATGATTGTTTATTGTTTCATGGAAATTTTGCTTGTTTTTTATTGTGTAATTGTTGAAATTTCTTTTAAATTGTTTTTGCAGTTTTAGCTAAATAGAGGTGAACGTGTTTCGTTTAGGTTCTGATCAGTTGTGTTTTGAAACTGAAGTTAAATGTGTTTTAGTCATTGTTCATGTTTTACAATTTTGATCTAAGCGACATTCTTTTTATTACAATATTTGGCAGAAACATAAAAAAATTGGTGTTGCAACCTTTTGAAGTTTATATTGTTTTTGTTTTTTGTTTTTCTTAATTTTGCATGCCATGCATTTGTTAGCTGTATTTATTTGGACTTTAAAAATGTTTTATTCTTTAACTTTTGGTAAATAAAATCTAAATGTTGAAATATTTGAACTGATTTTTTTAATGTCCTCATATCAAAGTTTATCTAAATTTGAATCAAAATTTAGGTTTACATTTACTGCCCCCTAGTGGGTAAAAAGGGTAGCGATCAAAACGTATTTTTAAATATCTTTAATTTCGATTCGATTTTTTGCTTGTACTTTTTTGCTTGCATTTAAATCTGTACAAGTTAACATAACCCATATAGTACTTTAATATTGTGCAAGTTAGAGAGATTTTCTTGCATCTAAAAAGTGTTTCTGTAATGAAACCTCAGCAATAAATTAATCAATGATGCTATGATAAACAGCCATTTAAAGAAAATGAGCCAAAGCAACACATTTTAATAAAACTGTTAGGAGAAAAAATAAAATGTCTAAAATTTAAGTGAAAGGTAGAAAATGGCATTTTTTGTTTTTTAAACTGCATGTATTTATATATATATATATATTCTATTATTTTTACTCGTGAATTCAGTGAGAGTTACATATTCTGACTAGAGACTGAAGTGATCAGTCTGGTGCCTGTTTTATTCATTTAATTTTCCAAAGTTTAAAATGTTCCCACTTAATTTATAATTCAAAAGAAACATCATGAATTTTCTTCAATGTTTTAAAAGTGGCTGAAATATCAGAAGAGTTGCTGGATTTTGTTACAATGATTCTGTAATTTACATGAATTTTCATACTGAACCAGCAACAAATGAAATTTCCTTTTTCAAGATTTAGATTGGACATGTGTTGAACTCAAATATTTAATGAACTTATTTATGAAGCTGTGTATTTTCAGATTTTTTTCTTGTGGTGAAACCAGCAGAGCTGTGTAAATATATATATATATTAAAATTAAAATCTGATTTGTTTAAAGTTACAATCAAATTACATAAATCTGATGCTAAAGATTGTGCAGCAACAAAACACCAGCTCTTCTTGCTGTTTGTTTCCTGGATTTTCAGCTCAAAAACAATAAAAGTAAGCAATAATAACTTTATTTAGCACTTTTCAAATGCAAGTGTACCTTTGTGTTTCCAAAGCATTTCGCCTGTTAAAATAAGGTCCAATAAAAGTAGATCATAAAAAACATCTAATTAAAATTAGAAATAGCACTAAAATTTGAAAAAATATCGATCACATAACGCATAGAACAAAACACAAAATGTAACCGCTACCAAAGTTGGAATTAAATTGTAATACAAAAAATAATAAAAGCAATGAACATCATGTTAAAAATATAAAGCTAACTAGAAAAACAGCTACAGTGTTTCCAATAAGTGCTGACTAAAATAAAAGTTTTTTTTAAATAAATTAGTTTTAGTTTGGAGTTTGAAGACACTGAGGTTGTTTGCACCCAGAGTTCAGGGACTGAAAACTAAAAGGTCCTGCCTCTAATTCTAAAAACTCTGGACCACTACAGATCTGCATACTGGGAGTGAAGGTTTCTTGTTGGGGTGCAGAGGAGCAGAACTGAGCCATTCAGGGCTTTGGAAGTGATAAAGATTTTAAATTGAATTCTGAAAAACAGGCAATAAGAATGCCTTTTTATTTTTAAAAATAGCTTTTTGGATAAACCTCATAAATGTCAGAGCAATGCTTGGCATTTAAAATGACAAATAAGAACATTAAAAGGCTAAAAACTATTTCTCTTTTGTGTTTTAACTTTTTCAAACCCTTTATTACATTAATTTCTACAGAAAAAGATTTAAAAAAAACATTAGATTTTCCAGGTGAATACTTTTTAAAGTGGTGGGACTGAATTTGTATTTTCACTGTCAACTTCATTTCCAGGAGCTCCACCCTCGCCTTGGTTTAGGAGGATTTTTTTTTATTTTTTTTTGTGCAGCTGCCATGAAGCAGAGGGAGGAACAGCTGGCTGAGGGAAGAGCCAGCCCGGGGAGTCAGTCACATTCCTGGCTGGGATTCAATGACTGAACCAGACACAAACAAACACACACACACAGAGAGGGAGAGAGACTCGCACACACTGACTGACTGAGCGGGGAGACAGACGGAGAGTACGCCAGACTGAGCAGCAGACGACGCTTATTTCGGGCGCACATTAGGAGTGCGTAAAACCGCAGGAGCGCTGTAACATTCGTACCCGCTCATTGTGCGCCGGATAATACGAGTTTCCCGACTCTGAGTTGACGACTTTATTTTTGCTTCCGTTTACAGGAACTGAGCCCTGTGATTTCAGCAGCTTTCAGTTTTCTGAATGGACGCGCTGGGAAGCTTCTCCGCCGACATGGAAATGCGCCTTTCCGAGCGGGTCGCCGGATGCTGAGGACGCCCCACACACACCTCCCCGAACCCCATTCACTTACTTCCAGCTTTCGTTTTTTTTTTTTTTTTTTGAGTTTTCAACTCTCTTCTCCCAAAACCACGGCGACATGGAAGGCACGAGCTTCCAGCCCCATCCCGGACTTCAGCAAACTCTGAAGCAGTTCCACCTGAGTTCCATGCGCTCCCTCGGCGGCCCGGCGGCGTTCTCCGCCCGGTGGCACCAGCAGCAGCAGGACGCGCTCTTCGGGAAAGATGTCAAATCCGCCGAGCTGCTGCTCTCCCTGCCCGCCCAGACGCCCCCGGTCATGTCCGGGCCACTTTTCATCCCGTCCGACCGCTCCACGGAGCGCTGCGAGACGGTGCTGGAGCGCGAGCCCATCTCCTGCTTCGTGGTGGGCGGCGAGAAGCGCCTGTGCCTCCCGCAGATCCTCAACAGCGTCCTGAGAGACTTCTCCCTGCAGCAGATCAACTCGGTGTGCGACGACCTGCACATCTACTGCTCCAGGTGCACGGCGGACCAGCTGGAGATCCTGAAGGTGGTGGGCATCCTGCCGTTCTCCGCGCCGTCGTGCGGGCTCATCACGCAAACGGACGCGGAGCGCCTCTGCAACGCGCTCATCTACGGGGGCACGTACCCCCCTCACTGCAACAAGGACCTGGGCGCCCTGGAGTTGGAGCGAACCGAGAGGAGCTTCAAGGTGTACCACGAGTGTTTCGGCCGGTGCAAAGGCCTGTTCGTCCCGGAGCTGTACGCCGGTCCGGCCGCCGCCTGCATCCAGTGCATGGACTGCAGACTGATGTTCCCCCCTCACAAGTTTGTGGTCCACAGTCACAAGAGGCTGGAGAACCGGACAGTCCACTGGGGCTTCGACTCTGCCAACTGGCGGGCCTATGTGCTCCTGGACCCGGACTATACCGACAAGGAGGAGAAAAGTCACCTGGAGCAGCTGCTCAAAGAGTTAAAGGGAAAATTTGATCTGATGGGGAAAGTGTCCAGTAAATCCTGCAGAGTAAGTCGAGTTTATTGTCTGTTTGAGATGTGATTTGGTTGTTTTTGTGGAGAATACTCTTCCATCTGAAGTGATTCACCCTTCTTTATTACATTCCTTATTCCAGGTTTTACTGAATTTGTTTAGTCTATGTGCACCATAAAGCACCTCAGCTCACCTCACACTCTCATATGTCAAAAGAAGGCTTGATCCCCAACCCCCCTCCCCTAAAGGATCCATTCTATCATTTCAACCCACCCCCTCTCTCTCCTCAGGGTAACCCAAGGTCATCTGCATTATAATGAGTGAACTCTCAGTGATATACTTTATGAGTGTAATCAGGGAGGATGGGGGGGATCAGTGTCACAAGGTGGGGGGAGAGGATCTGATGTGGTTCAGAATATGGAGATGTGTGTGTGTGTGTGTGTGGAGAAAAATAAAAAGAGAGAAGAAGGGGTGGTGGGGGTTGTGTGGGTCTTTGCGTGGGTCAGAGATGTTTGTGGCCAAGAGACGAGGTGGCTGATTCTTCGTCACAGAGCAGCTGTTATGTGGGACTCTGATAATGAGTGGACTTGTCTGAATGCATCACTGTGGCGCTGCTCCAGTCTGAGGCAGAGCCAAGAGATGTCTCACACGAGGGAAGCTCAATGGTTGGTTTAAAATTTAAAAAAAGAAAAAAAATAACATGATGACTGCTGATAACAGTTATGTTTTGAGGGTCCTGAAAAATAATTTATATTTTCCATTAAACAGATGTTTTTGAGTCTTGGCAGTTGAGAAAACATGTTTGCGTTTCAAAAAAAGTTGTGACATTTTGTACAATGAATAAGAAAACAGGATGCAATGATTTACATTTTTTTCTCACATTGGAATATAGTAAACAAACACATTTTTATTATTTCTTTAATTGATAGCAGCAACACATCTCAAAAACAGTGGGAAAGGAAAACAAAAAGGTGTAAGTGGTATGACTAATAAACAGCTGGATGAGCATTTTTGCAACTAATTAGGTTAATTGGCAACAGGTCATTTAGAGGACTGGTTATAAAATTTGCATTTTAAAGAGGCTGAATGGGCTGCCAAAAATGTCTAAAAATAGAATATTAAAAAAAAAATCCTCAATAGAAAATCAGGAAGACTTTATATTTCTTATAATTTACAGCAGGGTTGGGCAACTTAAATTGATGGAAGGGGCCACATTTTTTGTTGACATTACCTGAGGGCCTCATAGCTCTGCACACTTACCCAAATGTAATAAAACTGCCATTCAAAAAGATGTGTATTAAACCAACATACAGTAACTTCATACTTAAATGCATGTATAACAGCTGTACTCTTGCTTAATACAAATACAAAATGTTTTAAGCAAACAAAAATTAAGCACCTTAGCTGAAGTGCAGCAGTATAAGATGCTTTGAGTTGTAGTTGGGTAAAAATTGACTGTTTATGTACTTGCAGCTTCAGTAAATGTCTCATATTTAGTTTTGTGCAACGTGTTTTAGTGGCAAATTATACTAAAATGCTTCATGGCAGATAGTGATTTTAAGCAGAAAAAACAGAAGTCACCCTCTGGCCAAATATGGCCCGTGGACCGCCAGTTGCTCATCTCTGATTCACAGGAACAATATTTTAAAATTGTTCCACGGTTTGTAGATGCTGTTTTTTGCAGACTGGCCATCTTTGCTTCTAATAAAGTCAGCCTCTCACTGAAATATCTCCAATTAACCTGATTAGTTGCAAAAATGTTCCTCCATTGGGGGGAACAATTTGCATTTATGTGATTTCAAAATAATTCTGTATCTATTCAAATTTTACACAACACATAACTCTTTCAGAATTAGGATGGTGTGTACTTTTTTTTAGTTTTGCACCTATGACATCTTAGGGCTGCAGTAGCTCAGTGGTCAGTGCTGTAATCCTGTAATTTGAGGCTGCAGGTTTGAGCACAGATTGCGTCATGCAGGAAGGGCATCCAGTGTAAAACAATTCCCAGATCTTTTATGCGAGTTTGCAGAACGGGAGCAGCTGAAAGAAAAAAACAACAACAGCAACCTGTGGTTGATATCTCCCTTAAAGCAGTCAGCAGGTCTTGATGTATCACCTGTGAGTTATGTATTTCCTCAAAATGTTGAGATGTGTGTTGACAGTTTTTGATGAACTGCACACAGAGGGCCCCGGCATCATGGAGGCAAAGCGTGGCGGAGGGGGCAGTGTGTGTTTGCTGTGGTTCACTGTCAGTCGTGTCCCAGTTAGCAGACAGGCCTTGGTCCTTAGGGAGCTGCACACCAGCACTATCCCATACATCAGCCTGACAGGCCAAGCTGCTGAAAGGCCGGAGAGGGACGGGCTGGCTGCGCTTGGCTCAGCTTACCCATGAAATGAAGACACAATGTTATCGGTCTGCCACAGCCTCTCTAATGTCAGAGTGTTTTATTAATAAGAGACAGGTTACCTCGTCTGCCTGGATCATCTGTCTAGACTCCCGCCCCATGTAGTGAAAGAGGAGGCTGGTGCAGTTTTTGGCGCTGCCAGAACCAAGGATTATTTTGATGTGTAGAAGTTTTTCTTTAATTTAGCAGCAAGAGAGAAGCTGCATCAGAGGAGGGAATGAGGGCAGCAAGCTGTTTTGATTATCTGTTTTGCATCAGATGCACCATGTGGTCAGTTAGCTGTTTGCCTAATGTGCAGATGAGCGCAGATTGCAGAGAGGACGCTGCAGACTCTCCCATTCAGAAGATGTGAGGTGTGTGAGCTGGGCTTTGACATGTGTTGTCCAAAGGCCACGACCTCTGACCTTTTCCCTAAGATAATGACCCAACCAAATCCCCCCTTCCTCCATTCTTTTTTACACCATCCAATCAGCCCAGTGGCCAGATGGCTCCCTGATTAAGAATGGCAAAATATACGCAACAAACACCACTCTCAACAGACACTCAGTTCTTTAAAAAAAAAAAAAAAAGTACATTTTGTTTTAGATTCTCCATAATTTCATGGAAAGCTGAATTTCTAGTCCCTCACTCCATTCTGCTGACAGTTGCATGTAGCAATTCAAATATTAACTTTTCTGATTAGCATGGAAATCTTAAAGAAAGAGGATTGGATTTGAGAAAAAAAATAAATATTTCAGACCAAAGTTAAATAACTTTGAGCATTAACTAAAAAAAAAAATCCCTAAGAAGTAAGGGCAATGTGATCAATCATCTGACTGAGTGGAGAGCAAAAGTGTGGACTCTCTGTAATGGAACAGATATTAAAAGCATCCAAGTAAAACCAATTTATGCCATTTTCTTTTCCATCCCATTGTTCTCCTCACTCGATGCAAATAGCCTCAAACCTCGAGTCAACTAAAGCGAAGGCTAAAGGATGGTGCAGTTTGGTGTTATTAAAAGTGAATTATTGAATGTTAAGTCTCGTTACCTCCACCATTATCAGCTGCGGTGACCCGTGCCTGTGCGTGGGCGCCTGTATGTATGCCGAGGATACGCGTGTGTTTCGGTGTAAACAAGGCGAGTGTTATGACTGGATCAGCTGTATGAGACAGATTAAAATGAGCTCACCGCCGGCCCATTTCCATTCCCATCTGCCTGCTGACCTCTTCTAAGTCCTGAAAGCTGAAATGGTGCCTCCCTTTTGGTCCTTGATGGGTCAGTCAGCTTAAAAATTGCATTTCATTCAGATTTAGTGTATTTTCTCATTTCATTGCTACATTTTTTTAAAACTTAGATTGTGTTTAAATAATCTTTTCCAATTTCTCAACCTTTTTTTGAAGGCAGCCAGCTGAGAGTCCTAACACCCTTGCCCACTCCCTCTCTGACCAGCCCCCTCATCCAGCCAGTGACTGCTCACCAGAGCGTCGTGGTCAAAGCAGAGGCGGCGTGTCGAGGCAAAGGGGTGTCAGGAGCTCCCAGGGGTTGTGGCCTTCATTCTGGCAGCGGTGACCCCATGTTAAAAGGGTGTCAGCTGGGGCTCTCTCTCATGGGTAATGTGTGCTAAAGACCTGCCGCCTCCTTTGTTTGAGGGCCGGGCTTTCAGAGGCTGTGAAGTGCAGCAGTGTCTCTTTGCTTGCTTCTTGTGTCTTTGGCTGCTGCGGGGAAAGGTCCGTAACCTGCAGCCTTTCTCAGGGTGGGAACTTCATCCCTGTGAGACTGCTGCGTCACCAGTTTCCTTTTTGTGCACTCAAAGACAGATTGGAGCCTGTGGGGGTGTCTGCATGTCTGAAAAGAATGTTGGGCCAATTCAATACTGTTGTTAATAGATTTTTAAAGGAATCATGTTGCTTTTATGTAATTATGTTATCATATTCCATCATAAATATCTGTTTTACAAATTAATCGTTTAGCAGAAAAGTCCGAACTAGCTGAGCAAAAACACTTATTTGTGTTAGTGTTTTTTCATAATTTTTTCCATTAATTTGTCTTAAAAATAAAACTTGTCAATCAAACACCATATTTTGAACTGTTTTATTGTTGTATAATCTTTAAGTAGGGGTGGCTGGACCAATAGTTGTAATCTACTTACCATATTACAGCATAAAAACAATTATTTTGATACATTTCTGATCAGTATTTTGTGTGGACGGTGTTTTGCTCCTAAACCTTGATGACACAGCACAGTACCCATGTGTGAAGGACTTCTTGTGTAACTGGCGGAGTGAGGGAGGAGGATGATTAGTGTTGATCGGTGCTGATGAGACGAGGGAGGAGATGAGCTCTGACTGTGACTGCACCCAACAAGCTAGTTAGTCAGTCGGGCTGTTAGTTGCAGAGCAGATGCCTGTATCGAGTTAGTGTTATTCCACAATCATCATCAATTCCTCCTCGATAACCTCCTGATTTCCAGCTCTGTGATTAAGAGTCGGGCCCATCTGGTGCATAGACAGGAAATCCTGGAGTCTGCATCTGCTGCTTGAGCTACTAAGCTGCTGCAGTCAGGGGGCTTTAAACTCTGATAATCCTGCATAACTCCAGGAATGCAGAAACCATGGTGCACATCAAAACTGTCATCTCATCTGGACAGCTTTCTTTTTTATGGAGCACAGAAAGACTCAGACTATCTCCCCCTTCCTTGCAGTGTCTTCACAATTTATAGCCAAGTCCCTCTGGAATTTTGTAATTAGAGCATGAATTAGACATACCGCAGAAAGTACATTATACAGAGAAAAAAATAAAAAGCAACAATGCAATTGCACATACTCATCCCAAGT
This sequence comes from Anablepsoides rubrolineatus, assembly GCA_031762495.1. NCBI lineage: Eukaryota > Metazoa > Chordata > Actinopteri > Cyprinodontiformes > Rivulidae > Anablepsoides > Anablepsoides rubrolineatus. The sequence continues at coordinate 12,148,289 of JARVGW010000682.1, read as the reverse complement.
GCTCATCTGATCAGATTTCAGAGGCTAAAAGACACACAAATGGGACTGTAATATTTATCTCTTTAAATTTTCTCCCTTTATTGACCTGCAACTCCGCATAACTGTTAGACCACATTGGAGATGTGCTAATGGAGCTCCAGCCAGAGCAGAAGTAGGCCCTGCTGGTGCCATATGACAAATCGGCATGCTGCTCTCGCCTACAATCCGCCCACCAAACACCTTCAAAGCTATCAGGAGGATTAGCTCAGGCAGCTAAACCAAACAGACTGCTCAGTGTTCAGACGGCGTTCGGGCCAAATCTTGTTCATGCCTCCTGTTTTGATGGCTAGCAGATCACAATCGGGTGGGTGCAATCGGTTCACTTGCAACTGGTGCGACGCCAAGTTACTTTGCAGCACAGTTGCCGCACGGAACGTAGAATCAATGTTTTAGGGATTTTTTTTCGTGACCCGTCGGGATATGCATAATTTATTTTAGGATTAGGACGATTTAGATTAACTTTGAATTCTCTGCTGAGTTCAGAAGAATTGGAGGAGACACGTTGAGGTTTGAGCGTCTTCTTGTCATCGTGTGCCAGTGACATAAAAGTTCATCTCCAGACCTGTTTCGTGTTTGTTTCTGGATGTGGGCAGGCCTGGACCGCAACATTTGGAGGCCTCTGTCAGACTCCACACACTTTCAGAAAGGACTCATCCTCAGTCAGAGTCTGTTCTCTCCACTTGTGATTGGAGGGCGCCTGTGGTTGCTAAGCAGAGCTGCTCTTCCTGTGCTAAATAAGAACTTTGTGCTCTCTGGCTGGTGGGCTTAAAGAAGCGCGCCCGAGCACACGCACACACAGACACACACACACTCAGACCGCACAGTCACAGTGCACAGACCTCTTACAGTTCAGAGACCTCGCCCTCCTTCATTCTCTGCCCAAACTCTCTGATTGTGACCTCCGTGCTATGTCTCGACAACACTCCACTCCCCCACTCTTCCTGCTCCCTTCCCCGCTTTCTGTTCTTCGTCTCCCCCCCCCTACACTCCCCCTCCGCATCACTTCCCCCACAGATCAGCACTGCGTAAAGCTCCCCTCTCCATCACCGAGACCTTGACTGACACCTCCTCTGCCTCGCCGCCACCACTCACCTCCTCGGTTTGACACCTCCTCGACCCTGTAGGACACACGCACACGCAGAGGCGCAGACACAGGCTCTGCTCCTCTCCTCCACTGAGATCTCCTGCTGCACTCCCCCTCACACTGCATTATACTTAGATCTCCACCTCCGCCGTAGCGAGCGCACGTTGGATGAGTCTGTATTCAGACTGGCCTACATACGGAACACCACACATGGATCACTGTGCTTTTCTTTTTTTTTCTTTTTTTTGTGCTTTATATGTGAGGGCTGCCTGTCTCTTTTTGGAAAGATGAAACTCATCATCCATCTTAGATAGACACTGATGGAGTGGAACATGGCTACGCAGATCAATACATAGATGGGAACATAGAGAATAAACAGGAAAATAGAAGTATGGATACATCGAGATACTTTGTCAGGGTGACCTCATAACCATCCTCCAGGCTTGTTTCAAGTGCTCGCTAAATTCACAAACAAGTGTGATCCATATTTTTGGCTCTCCGGCTCCGCTGTGCGCTAATACAGATGCCTGTCCTCTCATGTACCTGATGTGCCACCTGAGCATTACATCTCTAAATCTGCTCTCAGAGCACTAAGAGCTCTGAACCCACCGGCTCCCAACGTGTTTCATTTCTCTCCCCGTTTTTTATTTATTCATTCATCTTTTTTTTAAGGGGCCGGAGCTTCTAGCGCAGCAATTATCATGTCCTAAAAAGCTGCACGCCTCTGTGTGCTCTTCAAAAACCCAGCCTAACGCGCTTTCTTGCAGAGACAGAGCAATGCAGCATTGTCAGCAGGCACCCGTATCAAATGAATTCAGCACAGCTGTCCTAGCAGACTCCGTTGCAGTGAGAGGGAGACATTATTTATTCAGTATTGCTGTCACCCCGGGTTCCGTCACTCTTTGCCACGGCATCATCTGGTCAGGTGGACCTTTTTTTCCCCCTCTGTGACCTTGCTTGGAAAAGCAGAGCACTCTGTACCTCTGCGAGCACATCATGCTGAAGAGATGCCCCACCCAGCTCCCACTTTCTGCTCTTTCTTCCTCTGTCAGTACAGCGGGAGTTTACATTTAAAAAGACAAGCGTAAAGATGGGCCTCACCTCCTCAATTCAACGCCGCCCCCCACCAACACCTCCCCCCTTTTCTTTTGCAGGTGTCTAACAGTCGCAGGATTCCCCCTCACTGTCATTGCCTCTGCCTAAAAGGGCAGCCTCGCCTCGCCTATGCTTGTGGCGTTGACAAGCTTCTGGCTTTATTTCCAGCCGGTCGACAAGCCCAGACACACAGAGCTATGGCCTGAAATAGAGCAGGCCCACCCTTTATCCTATAATGAGGGAACTATTATAAGCCTTGTGTCTTAGGGAGCATATAGGCAATGTCAAGACAAGCGCTTGCAAGCACCCCATCTTAAAAAAAACAACTTTATGTTGAGCTGCTTTGCAGATAATCATCAGAACTAATCGCCTCTCTGTTGGGCGGCGGCAGACTTTTATCTGCAGTATATGAATGTAGTAAAGTCATGTCACCTGTCACACTTCTGCTTCCAATAAGACAAGGAAGAAGATGAAAATTACAAGACTTTTTTTTTTTTTTTACCATAAATCTACTTAATTAGTGTGTAACCTTGAGTTAGTGGTAGGTAGTCCATTTGGAGCATCTGTCCTATATGGAATGTATGAATTATTCCAGGGGTAATAACAGGTCATTGTTACAGTGCTCATCTTCACAAAGACGCCCATCTCTGCATGTCCATATGTAATTCACCTTTTTCAGCTGCTGAAGAGTACATGCTGCTGACATAATGAGTCCCTCCAAAGAGATTAGTCACCCTATCATCAACACTACTCCCTAATTTCTCTGCTTTTGTCGTGGTACACGCTTTGCTAAACGGGATAAAGGGCCTCGACTGGACACCACTGGAGGAAACGGCTTTTGTGTTTTCTAGCAGGTGCAGCGGAATAACAGTGTTGTCTGTTTTTGTTGTTGATCTGTTGCTGTTTTTTTTTTGTTTTTGTTTTTTGGTGCACATGTGTATATGCATGACCAAATGCCTCGTATGTATTGAAGCATGTGATTACGTGCAGTTTGGTGTCTGTTTTGACTGGGAGGGTTTTTGCTCCGCTGAGTGCCGCTGAGATACACCAGGAACCTCTGGAGCTCGGCTTGAACCCTCAATCACAGGGCTCCTCGGGGGTTTGCAGTAAATTCTTCAGGCGAATGGTTTTCTCTCCCCTTCCTCCTCCTCCATTTTTTCCCCCTCTCTGTCGTTTTTTTTCTCTCTCTCTTTTTGCTCACATCTGGTGAACAGCGCTAGCACCCTTGTCATCTTTTACTGCGTTGAGGTCATTTCCACCCTGTCGGTAAAGTGGAAACACATGATGTGCAGGGTTCGCTCTTAATGGGGTGGAGCTGGCACTCGCAGAGCTTTACAGCCAAGAACTGCCAAAATGGCCTCTCTATGGAAGGCCTCCAGTTTCAAATTTAAAGACATTTGGGGTTAATAATGTTCTACATGTATTTATCACTTAGAATGAGCTAATGTGGAAGAGGTGGACATGTTTTCAAAGATACTGCATTTAAAACTAAAGCAGAGTTCGACCTGAAAGAGTCGTTTGTGACACTTTGACACTGTTGTTTGGATTCTCAGAGGGGAAAAAAAGCTCTATAAATATCAGCTCCAGACAACTCTTTTGGGAGTTTTTCTGTTTCTCGTTTAATTTTTGTTGTGAAATTCTCCCCGCTCTCTTTTTTTTCCCCTCATTTGTTCCAAACTGTTTATCTGGAGAGCCGGGTGCAGACGTTGACACATGCTCTGGATAAATGATAGTTAGAGTTGACCTTTTGTAATCATGTGGATTTCCTCAATTCGGCGCTCTGCTGCACCAAAATATCTCACAGCACAGCTCGCAGTGTTTGTTCTTCTCGGAGACGAGCTCGTGTTGTTTGCGAAAACTATACTCTTGCCTTCTGACACGTTTTGGCTGATGTCTCGACAGTGCATCATTAGTATCAGATTCATCTTGTCAGTCTTTTTTTATACATGCCACAAAGATGGATTTCTTTCAAACCCTGTGCCAGACTTTTCCTTTTTTTTTACTGGTAATGTTTTGGAAGCAATGTTCTGTTCAGAGTTTATAGTTAAAACCGTTTCTGCCACACTGAGAAAATGCGCTGCTAAGGAAACTTAGTGGAATTAGCTGTTTTAATGGAGTTTTACTGCTGTGCTACATGGATCTCAATGTGTCTCCAAGCAAATTCCACTCACACTGTGGTTTCCATTTTGTGGTAGACAGAGCTGCAGTATAAAAAGGGGTGGGCTACAGTTACTGCTGTCTGTGGGTAGACTACAGTCAGGCTGAGTGGCTGTGCAGAGCAGCTGCATGGATCTTTATCCTTGCTGTCTAGCAGGACTCAGTCACAGACTGCAGCAACACTCGTTATTGAGGGCACACACTCCTGCGTGTCCTCGTTACCTCTGCACCAACTTAGCTCTTTGCCTTTGTTCTCTCTCTTGGCTTGAAACTGGAGAATATTGAGGGAAGTGCTGAGGCTGCAGTTTGCGTTGCTGCCCACAGCTTCTGCCGCACAGAAGAAAACTTCACACAGACAGCCCCCCCCCCTCTTCAAAGCCCGTTTGTCTTTATACTTTCACAGAGCCGACGCTCAAGGGAGGCTCTGGTTTGATTCATATTCCTTGTTGCTTGTTGAGATATGACTTTCGGGTGTTTTTGTGTGCGCGACCAAATGCCCTCATGGCCCCTCTGTTGTGTGAAAGGTCCCACAGACTTGTTCTTCAGAGGCCTTAAACAGAGCGGCTGGAAGGACAGTAAAGTTTTATCACACTAATAACCTGCAGACACAGCCAGGCTAATGGCTTAGGCAGCCATGGCAGGGGTTGCCCAGGGGTCAGGTTGAATTGCAGGACATAAACGGTAGATCCCAACTGGTCGAGCAAATAAAAAGAAGACGTAATTGAAGGGGCATCTGAGGTGAGCGGAGGGGGAAGACGGTTGTGATTGAAGGAACAGATAATCACTTTAATTGATTTGTAGCAAAAGGAAGCTATTGATTCCACTGCTCTTTTATAGCAAGAAGATCCGGCGATTTTATAACCTGCTTTCCCACCGAACTCTGCTCGCTTTCAAAACACTGGATTCAGTCTGCACAAGCCTGCCAAAGGGCACAAATCCTACACAAGTGACAAGTAAGTGAAAAGACTTGAGTTCTGCTCAGTGTTTGGTGAAAAAAAAAAAGTCTCACAGTGTGTTTGGTGGAGGAGTGTTAAAGGAGCTCTGGACTAAACTTTTCTTCTTCAGGATTTCTCTCCCTCGGGCTGAGGTGGATGGATCTTCAGAGTGTTTGTTTTAAGTTGCTGCATCAGAACGCTGCGGATCACAGGCCCAGACTGCGGTTCAGCTTTGACCTGAATTCAGGCGGTTTGTTTTCGCCTCTCCGTTTCTCGGGGAAATGTTAGACGAGCTGCACACTCACAGGGTTTTGCAAATAATAATTAAAAGAGAGAAAATGAGAAAATGCACCCACAGGTCAAGTAATTGCATCTGGGCTTCACCAGCTCAGAGTCAGGGTTCACATATCCAACCCTTGTCTTGTAAAAAGGGCTCTTTGGGAGATGAGATGGCGTTGGGATTGTTTCAGCGGCAGGATGTTTGTGTGTTTTGTTCCAAAGCCTTTTCATAAACAGCAGTTTTTATGTTACCGAGGTCAACTGGTTTTACTAGACTAGGGAGGCAAGTCCAGAGGCATGGAGGCCTCCCCACCATCTGGCATCCATAAAAGGGGGAGCAGGAGGTTTTTACTGGGGTTTTATGAGATGGTAGTGTGAGACACTGAGGGGAGGAGTGACAGAGTGGATGGTGGACTCTGGTTGCCCCCAAGCTGCAGAGCTTCCCCTGCCGTCTCAATGACAGGTCAGAAGTTCATTGCCTTTTCTTTCTTTTTTTTTCTTCTCTCATCTCTCATTTGCCTTGTAAGGTGAAGGAGTTTGACTGTTAGTTTGGGGGAATCGAGGCCACGACAGAGAAGCGGCTAGGTGAAGAACTTATCACTGCTGCGAACTAAGATAAATTTATGTGTCAGGATTTGTGAGCTCGCTTTAAAGCGTCCAGTGAACGTCCACCGGGTTTTGCGGAGGATCAGACCTGAGCTGTGCAGATGGCGCAGAAATATGTGGCTGCGTAAACACTGGTGATTCAATGACTCGGTGTTGTTTGGGTATGCGTCACCCTCTCAAATTGCCCTGCGCATCACAGAGTCATGAACAGCAAGTTGTTTTGTTCGGATGCAGATTCTCGTCTTGTTCCTTTTTCGGCCAGACGTGGCCTCACGGTCAGGTGGTGTGGCCTTAATTTTGTTGGCACATCCTAACTTAAGTGGGAATAACAACATTGTTAAGGCATGACAATGTTCGAGTCTGAAGCCAGTGAGATTCTCGTGGAGATTTAAGGGGATGATGACACTCCTGAGAGTCTCAGTTATGTTCCCCTGTTGAGCAGTTTTTAAGAGCCTGAACTGGATCTGCCTGGTCCAGCTGAAGTTGAAATCCTCAGCCTTATAGGTTTTCCAGAATGGGGTTATCGTTGCAGAGCATTTTTGCTGACTCTGGCACTGATACCTCCCTTTGAGATTTAATTTGTTGGTATGCTGCAGCTGATGTGTTAACCCTTACACACCTGTAAGATATTCAGATAAAAGAGGAGCTCCACATGTCAAACCTTTAACCATTTTTGAAACAACAACTGTATATTGAGCAACCAGAACTCTAAAAATGTCAAATTCTAATTAAAATTGGAACATAGCAAGATTTTTTTTTATTATTGTAAGAGCTTTTTTTTTAAACATATAGAAACATTTTCACACAAATCACAAACACACATAGAAAAATAGAACAAAGCAATAAAGAATGTGTTTGTTTTTGCCTTGTTAAACTTGTACGTTTGCTTTATAAAAATGTACTGCAAGATGAAACCACAAACCTATCAGTTGATTAAGAGTTTATTTTTGATTAGGTCTTTTTTTCTGCTGTGTGTTCACATGCTTTGATAGATTTGTGGAAACCAAACTAAGCAAACGTATATTTAAATGAGTTATTTTGATCTTTATTTTTATATTGGGGTTTCAGACCCTCTGTTGCTTCATACAGCCCTAAAACGAAGAAGAGAAAAGTGCTGATTTCAAATAAGAGTGTTTGGCAGGCACACCCTTGCAGGTTTTTGTGTCACTTTACGCTATTAAAATTTTAATTGTTTCCTTACCTCGGTGTGGTGCGCAATGTGAGTGTTCATTTGGGCTCCGTTCAAGACATAAAATAGCAAGAAACAACATGAGGTAGGGTGTTTCCCCTCACATTAAACAGCTACATTCTGGTGCTTTTTTTATTCACTTCATTTGGTTTACCGGCAACAGTTCACCAATAATTAAAGGTTGGGAGGCCGGTCCCAGGTTGTGAAACTTTAGCTTTTCTTTCTCCAATCATAAACTGACTATTAGGAGATTTTGGACCTTTGCTTGAACAAAGCAAGACATTTTATATCAACCTAATACCAATAATTATTCGCTCTGGTGAAAATCTAATCCTCAGACTTGTCACTGTTAATAATAGTTGTTTGTCGCAGTCGTTTCTATGCAACCACATTTTAATCCAGCGTAACAATAGAGGTAATTTATATCTCATCACTCTCAGTGGTTTCGATGACATTCCAAAGTTCTCATTAAGAGATTTATTGAAGGTTCTCAAGAAATTATCATGACAATAATGAAATATACTTTCACTGCCAAGACCGTTGACTGCACTTGTAAAGGTTTTTTTGTTTTTTTTAAGCATCAAAGGCACCTTCAATTTCATCCGCAGTTAAAAAGTCCAGCTTTAGATTCCCAGAGAGCCCCTCAACATACTTTAGCTCACTTATTCGCTCAGGTTTGCATCATGCTAGCGTCCCTGATCATTAAGGAAAGGAGTAAAATAAAGCCCCAGTCCTTTGATTGAGAGGCTGGAAATGAAGTGCTCTTGCTTGCTTTAGTGCTTCATCCACTGCAGTGATTCAGGGGAGAAAAATGTGGCCTGTCTCTTTAAGAGCACTGGCCTGTCTGCAGAATGCATCAGTCCTGTGGAGCAGACACAAGCCAGCAAGTGGAGGGGGGGTGAAGGGAGGAGCATGGGGCTTTGCGGAGGGAGGAACGAGGACAGGAGGGAACAGCCGCAGTCTGGGCTTCCAGCCTCCTGGCTAGACTGCTGAAAGTTATTATTGAGTTCCTGTGTAGGGCCTCCCCTCCCTGTGGCATACTCCTCTGTATTCACTACAAGGTAGACAGGCAGAACGACAGAGGCAACCAGAAAAGTTGGCCCGCTCCCATGCTCTAATGCAATAATCTGATATATGCAACAAATAAAAGATCATTTTGGTTAATCCTGACAGTTGCATGGCTGAAACCATCTGAAGACTCACAAGACTGAGGGCAACCACACATGCGATCAGCCGCACAGCTGCTCGACAGCAGCTGAAACTGCGGCCTGGCTCGTTGGTGTCTTGAGTTACAGTACAGGAGACGTCCTGTTTTCTTAGGACCCGTTACTAGTGGAGACAAGAAGGTTCACCAATGAGGAAGCCACAGACTAAATCTTCTCCTGACGTCCTAAGTGAGGAGTTTGATCCAAGGGCATTTCTTTGGTCTTCTTAAAATAACTGTCTTTGCAGATTAAGAATGTGTCGCAGAGTAGGAAAACGGCTTCAACTTCATTTTTTGCACAGGACGTTTCTGCAGCACTGCAGTTGCACATGTCCTGGGAGTGCTGAGGGAAAGTCTTGGAGATTACATGCATCTTGCCTTACACTCGGGTCTGTGCTTGCCTGCAACACTAATCCCCGGTCGGCCAGCCTGCCTTGCCTGCCTGCCTTTAGCAGCTACACAAGAGCCACGAAACGAATGCATCCCTGCAGCTCAGCCCACCATGAAGGAAACAGACTTTTATGTAACGTTCTGTCTGGCGTATTTGTCCTAAACCCGCTGTTGCTTTAAGCAGGGCTTGCACAGGTTAACAGCACCCAGCTGCCGCCTGTCCCGTTTGTATCAAACACGACGAGGATCGTGTCCAAAACAAGCTCGAACCCATGCAACACCCGAGGCTCATCCTGCGGCGGCAGCGAGGTCCCACACAGATCTGTCATGTATACGCGTCCTGATTAATCATTGCACGAGCCGACGTGGTCATTCGAACTCTGGCTCGAAGTGGTCTCATCGGGCAGGGTTTGCAGGACCCTGGCCCTGAAATGAGTATTTTGTGAAGTTCTGGTTGTTGAGTCAGAGCTTAGTTGGGCTCTGCTGTTGTGTGGTTGCCATGGAGAAAAACACAGGCTCTTGTGCAATAAAATCATCCAGCAAAAGACATTTCCAAGAATTTTCTAGAGTGAAGAAACAGACGGAAAATTGCCGATTTCACGAGGTGCTGTGGTCCACCACCCACCCTTCTCAGCCCTCCATTTTAGAGCGCCTATGTTCATTTTATGGAAGCTGCCAGGCTCAAGCCCTCTCACCTAATTACTTCTGTAAGCAGATATGTTTTCCTTTGAATGGAGAAGGGAAACAAAACTGGTCTTTAAGTGTGGAATGTGTGATCATAGAAGCGGATGTTGTGGGTGTTTTATCCCCTATTTCCCTTACAGACAGTTCTTTGAACAAGTGGAAACAAGTGAAATGCTATTTGATCTCCCAAATATTTCTGTATACACAAACCATGCGGCCGTTGTACCTTTGTTTTTTTCTGGATTGTTTCTCCGCCAGGGAAAGCCGAAAATTTCACTTGGCATGAAATGGATTGACAGTTAATTGGTTGAGCACTAATAAAACCCTCTGGGTTTTTTTGTATTTCTTTCATATCTTTTTTTTTTTCTGGAACTGCAATTTTCATCATTGTGTCAAGGCTTCTTTTTTTTCTCTTTCATAGGAGTTATTTTCCCCTCACCATTACCTTTCTGGCTGAATGGGACCATTAGCACATTTCAAACAGTGCAAATTTCTCGTTGTCCTTTCTTTTCATGAGCATATAAGGTTCAGTGTTTTGTTGCAGTGAAGAAGAAACAGATTTGACAACAGATTATCAAGTTTCCGGGGGTAAGTCTGAGGTTTAAATGATTCTTTCTAAGATCATGGCATTGTTAATGAAGTGATGGTGGTGCAGAAATGCTAGGTTTTACTAACCTGGTGACCAGGAGGGCAGCGTTTCAGCCTGCGGTGTCTATAAATTTCACCAGGATTTATGACTTCAGTTCAAGCAATTAGCTCCTGAGCGGTTTCTCAGGATGAGTGCTGTGTTGGTGAAATGACATCACATGGGGACCCTCAGTGAGCACTAGTGACCCTAAATTCACCTCGCCCTCTCACAGCTTTTATGGCCTGCTCCTTTAACCCCACCTCCCTGTCCTCTCACACCTCTTAACCTCTTATTCATCCCATTTTCATCTTTCCAAATAAACCCACCACCTGCCCTCTTCTTCATTGGACGCTCAGGGGTGAGGCGGTGGTGGGCATGTGGTCATCCGGCTCGGGTTACGGGGGAAGGCACGTCGGCTCAAACCACATCTCAGCTGACCAGCGAGCTGCTTTAACAGTCTGAGAAAGGCCCGGCCTTTGGAAGCTGTGTGCTTACACAGCTGCTTTTGATTTCTTTACAGCCGTGAGTTACTGGGCTGACAGTTATGGCTTCTCAAATTATGAAATTATTTTACAATAAAGATGTAAATTAATTGTTTACTGAAGATATAGTGCACGTCTGGGAGCAGGGCGAGGATGTAAGGAAGCCTTATGAAAAAAAGGAAGTGGAGATATAAATTTAAGTTAAATATTTTATGATGGTGGTAATTGCTTCTGACACAAAAGCACACAAGATTTAGGTTGATGCAGGAGAGGCATATTGCACACAACCAATTAGATTTTAGTTATTAAAACAGATTAATCTTGAATTAAATCTATGAGGAAGTGGCTAAAATAAAAACCGCAAATTTAGCTTGAGGTAAAAAAAAAAAAGATTTTAAAGTCTGGTTTCATGTCCAGCTCATTTTATACAACTCTTTGCTGTTACAATTTAACACGCAATAATAAAAGAAAATGCAGCATTTGGGTTAAATTTTAAGCTATAATGTGTTTTAATCAGATGCCTAAAACCATAAAAATAGGACGAATGTGAAATCAATAATCTCATTTGCCAGCTTGTAAATTACTTTGTTTTTAGATCACTAAAAAAACGCAGACATAAGGTGTATAAGCCCCTTCAATAGAGAAAATCAAAAGCAGTGATTTAAAAAATAAACTTTACTTTATTCAAAGGGGATTAAAAAACAGCCGAAACATGAAGCAATCATTTGCAACGTTTTCTTTTTATCAGTAAAACTCCTGCTCCAACTGCAAAGCTTAACCATTTAGCCAATATGACAAAATAAATAAATAAAAAATATATATTAAAATATAAACACCACATAGATTTTGAATTCAGATCTCCCACACGTAGCTGAATAACTTGTATCATCCTACTGAGGTGACCAAAAATAAATTTGGCCTGAAAGAAAATAAGTAATTATACAAACAGGTTACTTAGTAACACATTTTCTCCTTTTGAACAAGAGAAAAATACAGAGGGAGTAAAAAAAAAAAAACTGGCTCATGTCACCAACTCAGGCCATCTGGTTTTAGAGTTACACTAGTGAAAAATAAATTAACTATTAGATGTCTGAAAATCATTAAGTGAAAATTACCTTGGCAGATGATTTCGTTGTTTTTTTGAGTAAAGTCGCAGTGTTGTGAACTAAAGGCTAAACAATTTTTATCTAAACTCTGTTTTGTTTGAAATATTACTTAATAAAAGCCAGATAAACTGAAAGACGAAGCAGGATTATATTTTTTGTGTGCATTTTACACGCATAAAGGAATATTTAAATATACATTTTCTGTCAGAGTATTTATTATTTTAAATTCTGTTTTTTTATTCTCTGCAGTGTGTGTTTTGTGGTTGTCTGGCTGCCTGACCCATGAGTCCAATCAAGAAGTCTAGACCTGTTAACTATCAGTCTTCTTACAGTTCTTCAGTCCCCCCCAGCCTCCTCCTCCTCCTTTTCCTCTCAGCTGTGGGGGAGGTGCAGAGGAGTGGTGGTCCAGTACCAGGTACACTGAGTGATACTGGTCTGTGGGTCTGGAGCTGTTTCTGTTTGGGTTGTTAAAGAGGTTATCCGGTGACACTTTAATCGTCAATCTGCCTTCTTTGCCGTGGCATTAGGATTAATCTGTGGGATTAGAACTCAGCCAGTCAGACACCGGATCTGCTGCCTAGTTGCGAGGGAGAGCTTGTTAGCGGCGGGAATGTGGTGCACGCTTCCCTGCATCCAGGCTAGGATGAGCTCGGCAGTAAGAAACCAAGGTGGCGAGCTCAGCCCACGGTTGGACATTTAGACTTAATAAAGTGAGGAGTCTTGGAAAAGGGTTGCATTGTCCCTTTAATCAGAAGCACAAGAGCGAAACCTTTATGTTGCTTTTATGGACAAATTGAGTCATTTTCTTCTTTCTATATGAAGCTGAAAGCATTTCAGGTTGAGAAAATCTTTTACCTAAAGTGGAAATAACTACTTTTCAGCACATAAAAACTCATGTAGATTATTTGTGTGTATTTTTCGAGGTCTGAGGCTGAATGCATGGAGATTGAAAGATCAAGACCTTTATAATAGGAGAGAGGCTGTTATTGAATCCAATGGGAAATGCAAAAGGAACGGAGTAAATTAACCTTAGTACAGTTAAATATTAAAATATATCCTCTTTAAATGGTATTAATAGGCAGATCTGCAACTTGCAAAATAGCCAAGAAACCTTTTGAAACAAGGTTGCAGCAATCTGTCTGGCATGTGCTTTCAGAAAGAAAAAAAAAATTCTTAGGAATTCACCGAGTTTCAACATATACCCTAATTCTACCATCTATTTATATTTGTTTTGCATTCCTAAAATTATTTTGTAACACTGTCCACAATCAAAGATACTGAGATTTACTGAGAAACAAATATAAGCAGTTTTTATATTTTAATATACGTTATTGCTACTTGTATAAAATAATGTTGATTTTAAATATGATTTAAGATAGTAAGAAAACTTAAATCATAGCAGCAGAAATGTAAAATGTAATGCCAAAGGGATTAAGCTGGCAGAGATGGTGTTGGCAGCGCTGCACTGCAGAGATCAAGATATGTGAGGGTTTGCACACACATAAAAGTCAAAATACAAAAACAAATAAAATGTAACACTTTGCAAAATCTAAATATGACTAAAAACAGACAAAATGTATCAAAAATGTTCTCTGTTTTCAGTGTCGGCTGAATCTTTCAAAAAAAAAGACTTTCTCTAAATATGTGTTTGAATTTGATCAAAGGATTATAGACCTTTCAAAGTATCTGAAGCTGCCAGGTCAGAACTCTTCTTTAATCAATAAAGTGCCGTCAGATGTAAAAGCACTGTGTGAATAACAGAAAACCCTAAAGCATTTATGCTAACAACTTTTTTTTCCTCCTTCTTCTTTTTGCCCTCGTCGACTAAAAACGAAGCAGCGTTTCTCCTACAATCAGATTTTCCCACACGTTTTCACACACTCATTAGCCTACTTCTATTCTCGGTGTTCCTTGAACTTGTGTTTTGAGTAAAAGTTAATTGTACCCGTTGAGCGGCTAAAATAAAATCCATCAGGATGGATTTTGTAGTTTCTCTTTGTCTTTCTCGTTAACCTTCATCCCCTCTGGCCTCCTGGTCAGCTCTGCAGCTGCTCCTAACCTACATTGTGAGTGTGCTAAATGTTAACGGAAGCATAAACATTGTGTGTGTGTGTGTGTGTGTGTGTGTGCGCATGTGTGTCATTGAGTGTGTGGGAGAGTGCTGTTGCTGGTTTGTAACCTTTTGTCTTTCCACAGATGTATGGCTTCATAGTTGCGATTGTTGCGCAAACTATCCGCTAAATTTGGCAAAACATCCAAACTGCTTCGTTCTGTTCGTCTCACAGTGAGTTTAACAAAATGATTGTGTCAATTAAAAGATAAAACGCTCATCTGCGGCGATACTTGCTTCATGTCTTTTAGTTCAAGGTTTACTGTCAGGTCATCTTCCAAGGGCGGGAGGGATTTCGACGCCACTGTCAAACATCCAGTGGCAGGCAGGCATGTCTCGTTGTTATGGTTGCCATGTTTGGACCTGAAGTGGAATTCTTTTTTTTTTTTTTTCTTTTCCTCATTCACCACCAGTACAGTAATTTCTCCTTTTGTTTGCTCTCACCAGTGAGGCGATCTCTTCATGCTCACACAAGCAGTCCACCTCTTTCAGGAACTGTTTCTCTTCTTTGTTGTTGCTCTTCACAATGAAGATACCAGAAATGAAACTTGTCAGCAGAGGATTAAAGAGAGTTCGGTGTGTTTTATCAGACCTAATCCAGATTTGGATGTGACGCACAATGGCATTGAATGAAGTGAAGTTTATATGTCTTCACAGGTGGAGAAAAGAAATCTCCGTCATTACTCTAATCCAGCGTGCCCTGGTCCTGGAGGGTCCCTATCGTTAGAGGTTTTGCTGCTCCAGCACACCTAATTTGAATGAATGAGTGATTAACAGGCTTCTGTAGAAGTTAAAGAGGTAATTTAATCACTGAATCAGATGTGCTGGAGCAGGGAAACAAACAAAACATGCAGGATTGTGACCTTTGAGGACCAGAATTGGACAGCCTTGCTCTGATCTTTGCAGAAAAACATGCACCATAATATTTTATAAGATCCTTCAATGAAATGACTCTACTAATATATGTGCTTTATATATAAAGTTACATAAAAATACAAACTGACAACATTGTGTACAAAAGGGAGTTTGAAGAAATTGCATTGCTCTTTGAGTTATTAGATCACAAAGGCCCTACTTTAAAGTGCCTGTGACATCAAATTTTCACAATAAATATCATGCATTGTTTGAAAGATAAAGTTCCACTTTGGCTGAGCCAAGTTCGGAAAAATATACGTCGTTTATGTTTTTGTTTTTTTTACCTTTTGTGTTTGAAGGATATGCACGTCACAGGCCTTTTAACGCTACGTTCTGCTACCTTGAAGCTGACAAGCCGTGTGAATCTCTGAGGAGATTTTCCACCTTTAGGAAGAGCAGCTTGTTCTCCATCCACCTAAGACCTCATCAATTCTCAATCCCAAAGACAATTAGGACAATCCAATAAGCTCCACTGTAATGCCGGCCTTATGCCAAGCCTGGTGGCTGCCTTTCTGCGACTATACTTCCGTGACTCAGTTTACTACATAAACAAAATGTCCTCAAAAAGGACACGGTGGCGGTGTGGGTAAATTAATAAATTGAGCTACGATTTAGAGGGGAGACCGGAGCCACATCCATGTGGAATAGGGATAAAGTTTCCGAGGTGTTTTAGACATTCGCCGTTAGTTTTCAAGCCCAGCTGTTACTGCATGAGGTGACTAAGGGGCTTTATATAAATCAAGGGACTGTCATGTGATTTATGCATTTGAATGGAGAGCTCAAGGCATCGCTGCAACTTTATCTATATCGAACTGCACGGATCACGTTACTAAAACTAGTATTCCCTCACTTCCAACTAAGGCTGTAACCCGACTGAGCCGTGCCAGTTGGTGTGTGCCCTTGAGTGAGACAGCGCCCCTCTAAGCACATGTCGATCTGGGGATTACATTCAGGGGTTTAGGAGCGGGGGGGGGAAGGAGGCTGTAATCTGAAACTGTTGTGTCTTGTTGCTGTGCACTTTTCTTAATGCTGCCCTATCATGCAGCGTGCCTTGGTATTGCATGACCATTGCCCTAGGAAGTTCATCTGGGGGAACTATTTTCGTCTCACCAGATGAGTGTTGCACCGTGTTTTTGTTTCCTCCTAATTTCATTAGTGTGTTTTTTTAGAGCCACAACAGATGCTAGAGGCTTACATTTTAGCCTTTCTATCACACTGTGTGCTTCTGAAAAGCATGAAAATTTTAACAGCTTGGCAAGATTACATAAAAGAAGGCACACTTGTGCTGTTCCTGAGCAGAATCCCGTTTGCATGTATATAGTGGGCCCATACATCCAAGAGCTATAGCTCATAGCCTTGTATAAATCCAAAAAGGAAGTCCATCTGTTAACCATCATGTGAAAAGCTCGCTGTCTAACTTGTTTGGGTTTGTGGATTTTACCCTTTTTTTCCCCCCACTTTTCTCATACAGACTAAGCCAAGCTAAATGGCTTAGTCTCATGTTTTTGTAAATGTTTCAAATTATTATTATTATTATTATTATGTAGAGAGTGATTTTAGTGTATGAAAACCAATCCTTTAGTTTGAGGCCCTCTCCTCACTAACTTGGATAATTTGCAAAACTTTTTCTGCACCTCTTCTCAAAATCAAACAGCATTTTTTTTGTCAATTAAAAACAAAGATTGTTTTTGGTGTATCATTGACAAATGAAGCCTAATTTGCACGTCTCCTCTGTTGCTTTTTGCTCTAAAAAACCACCACAATGACACCAGTTTTTCCCACTTACTTCAACTCAACATCTGGTTTGTTTTCCTGACTTTGTCACTATTAAACGTCCATGTTTTGAGGAAGTTGATAACGTTATAACGGCAGTATAAAGAAGAGCTCTAATTTATTTGAGAGACTTGTTTGTATTTTGATGAGCTAATGAAGATGTCACGAGATGCAGACGTTCATTTCATTGTCTGATTAATGATTTCTCATTTTAACTCATAAATCAAAGCGGTGTAGTTGTTGCAATATAACACTGACAGCCGGAATTAATGTCAAATTCCAATGAAAGACCAAAGGGGCGCACCTTAACCACACTTTTTTTTCACCTGTTAAGACTCATATCGGTTTAATTACCGTCTTGTTTTACACTCTTCTCTGTTTCTGCACACCGTTTGTCTTATTTCTTGCTCCTTAGCTCACATTATTGCCAAAAATAAACTGTTGTATAAACAGTTTATTTGTCATGAGATTGCACAGTTTCTAAAATATAATTTGGTGAGAACAACCCAAAGTGTGTTCAACCCTAACTGTAAAACGGAGTCATTTTTTTTGGTCACAATTGTGTTTAACTAAACTGAACGTTTAACCAGAATTTTACTGTTTGCTGAAGCGTCGCCCACAGAAATAACATCGACATCATACCCCATTCTGTGTTATAAATTATGTTTCAACATCGAATAGCATTCATCCTTAAGACAGACGTTAAACCCTCGCGATCAATAAATATATATGGTGATTGTCTTCATGTTAAATAAAAACCAAACAGTAAGACATCAAGAAGCCATTACTGAGCTGACAGGCCAAACAGCAAGATGTTCAAACAGATATTGATATGTTTGCAACGTGCTGTGGGTTTATCACCAGCCATGCCAGCATGAAAACAGTTGGGTCCTATGTTTGAGCTGCAATGCTATTATATAGCACTAATTAAAAAATAAAGCATGTCTACTCTTGCCCATCTGCTATTAGAACCTGTTTAGCCCACAGGTTTGTTTTGAACTGCTCCCTCATTACAGTTCCTCAAAGAAATTTCATACAATAGTGAGTTGAAAAGGCCAGTGCTTGAATGGAGTCTGAAAGGAGAGGCTGTACTTGGCCTTCAAGAGCACATTCCTTCAGCTCAGTGCTTCCTCTGTGGTCCCCCTCTTCTGACCCC
>JARVGW010000682.1:12118662-12130357 GCA_031762495.1 Anablepsoides rubrolineatus | reverse complement strand
CCCCCCCCTCCCACTCAAGACTCAGTTCCCACCGGGGACTCAGCCAAAGCAAACTCCTCAGAGGAAGTCGCCCTCTCCTTTCAGTGTGGGAGAAAGAGAGGGATGGATGTCCGATCCAGGCCCTGTGGGACCTGCGAGGCAGGGAGATGTGCGAGGAGGAGGTTGTCATGTCTCTGTGGCCGTGCAATGTCTGTGATGTGGTGGTGAGTAAAGCCCGTGCGGCTGCTCTCCTGTGAGGTCAGTGTCGTATTTAGCCAGCAGGTCCCTTGTGGTGTCTGGGAGTGTCTGTTTTCTGGCTCTATTATGTCTACTGTTCATAGCCTTCCTGGAGCTGAAAACCTCAGGGTAGAAATAGTACCAGACACGCAGACATCCTTTGTCAGGAAAAAAAAAAAAAGCAGTCACATCAGTAATTACAGAGTCTGATTACACCAGGGCAAGCAGCTCTTGGAATACCACTGGCCGAGACCCAGGCAGGTGCGGGGTCGAGTCATTTGCTGAGCACTGAGGAGGTCTGGGTTAAAAGATTTAACCTACAGTAGCAAAACCAAACACTAAGCTTTGTGTGTGAAAGGTGTGTGGTGACTGGTTAGACGGGTGGAGGAGTGTCTGGGCAAATATGTGCGCCTCACGCTGCTTTAAACCAACACTAGTGGAGTTAGATATAAATCTGATTAAAGAAACTAAAGCTTTTCTTTTAAAGCAGTTAGTTAACTCAAGTCACTTTTTTAGAACTGCAGCAGACTTTATTATCTGTATTTTTGGTGTGCTGTGCCAGACCTAAATTACCACCTCCACCCTTGAGCGCGGTGTATCAGACACACACACACACACACACACACGCCCACACACACATATGTCTCTGCACCCCTTCACGCACGCGCCTTCCCACACAACCCACTCGTAGCTGCACGAGCACACACATGCAAAAAAACACACACAAGCCCCGGCTTTGTGCAAGAAAATCTTTTAGGTGTGATTCATTACCGACCATGGCTTTCTCGCTAAATTTCCATATTTAGGTGATTACAGTTAAGCGGCGATTAGGATTTCACAAATACACGTAACCCCGCAGGAGTGTTTTTTTTTTTTTCATTGAGGATTTTTAGGGCACTAATCATTTCTCTTGATTCGCACGGGAGGAGATGGGAGTGTTGGCCATTCCTGCAGGCAGGATGTCATTGTAGTGAGTAAGAAAGCGACAGGCAGGTCTGTGCTGGCCTCTGTGCCTGCCTAGGTAAACATATCCTCAGTCTGACAAGGAGGAGGTTAACCATCTGAACACTGGGGCCTGCAGCTTGCCACACACACACACAGGGATACAGTATATCTGAGAAAAAGCTTGTGGGATTCAGGGTTTTCCAGCAGACAGATACTTCCCTCCTCTGGTTTTGAGAATGCCCCTCGAACTGCACATGACTCTGCAGTTCTGTGAATGCGAAACCATTTTTCCAAAACCCTTCTACTCCATCTTCTGTCAGAACCGAGTGCAATCACTTTAATTTCTCTCTTCCCCTCCGTCTGGGTCTGCCTTTTGCCTCGCTGTGTTTCTGCGGTTTGTGGAGTCGATCTGCTCCACCTGACGGCGCCTCTTCTCCTTGGCAGGGAGCGATGTAGCCTTACTGGCTGCCAGCCAGACCAGCTCGAGTGTCTGCTCAGCTCAAAGACCTGCTCGCGCACGCGCGCGCGCGCAAACACACACGCATGCAGACATGCCAAACTCAGAGATTGAACGCTTACACAGACGCATCTTCCATCCTCCCTCTTCGCCTCGCTCTGACTCTATAATTTTCTCCCTTTCCATGACCTTCTGTTATTTAGTGTGGGAAAGAATTGTAAAACATCCCTTCATGTTCTGACAAATCTGTGTCCTACTTATGAATAATGCCATTTACAGTCAGAGCGTAGCATCTTTTTAAGAAGGTGTGATTTAAAAAAAACAAACATCTATTGTACTCTGTGATGTACTTTATCTCTGTGAGGATGGTGATGATTCTTCTCTCTCCTCAGTCGCCGAGCCCGATCCCACCCAAGAGGTCCAAACTGGACAAATCTCCACCTGCTGACAAAGACAGGAAACCTGATTGGCTACAGTCACTGTCCAAGTCGGCACACAAGGTTTGTAAGCTCCATGGCAGCATTAAGTATTAAAAATCAGGGTCTGATGCAAAAGTTATTTTTCCTTTTGTTACATTATCGTTTATGCGGCTTCCTTGTTTGAACAGAAAGTCCTTTAAACACTTTTTTTATGGCTGATTTCTCTTTTGTCATGGCTAATTTATTGCTTTAGTAGTAACGTTCATCTGAAGGGGTTGTTCTTTTTGTTTGTTTGTGCAGGATCTGAAACAGGTCCAGTTGAAACAGAGGCCCTCTGCTTTCCGCCCCTGGTCTCCCAAAGCATCAGAAAAAGAGAAACCATGTCAAAATGAAACAGAAAGGTCTTTTTTTTTTAATCAAAGCTTTAACTTTTAAACACAAAACATCTGTTTAGGATGTTTCTGATCTTTAAATAAACGTTTTTTTCCCTCCTACATGTCTGCATAGGTCCTGCTTAAAAAATCAAGAAACCCTATGTGCTCCCATGGCTCCTCTGCTCCATCCCAGTGATGCTCACATTTCTGGCAGAGAGTCCAAAATCCTTCCCATTCAAGAGCTGCATAATGGTGGTCCACAGCCGTCAACAAAACCGTCCCACTCTGCGGCCACGGGTCGACTGGAGGAGATGGACACAGATGGAGAGATCGATGTGGATGACTGTGATGATGGTAAGTTTGAAATGCTGAAATAGTTGGAACCAAAATAAACCAATACATATATCATTACACAGTTAGTTTATATAAGACACCTTTTTTTCTGTGCAGGTTTTATTTTATTGAATAAATGAGTCATAAGAGGGTAGGCTGAGTTAGATTAGTAGTATATTAGTAGTATAATAGTACAACTGCGCCACCTGGTGTCAAATAAATGTAGGAACATACTTTTTTCTGAGTAGCTGAAAATCCAAATTTTCTGCACCCATCTCTCCTCAGGTCCTGTTTCGGCCTCCTCTGTGGCTTTACCTCCCACAGCTTCCACCAGCATCGCTCAGACCCTGTCGCCTCAGAGGCTCGCTCCGGTTCAGGATTTAGCTCCCTGGCTGCTGGAGAGCGTCTGCCCAGAGATAGACACCATGAGGCAGATGCTGTGCACTGGCCCGGACACCAAAGAGGCCCGAGAGAAAATCCTGCAGGAGATTGTCAGAATGCGAGTGAAGCAGGAGGAGAAGCTGTCAGCAGCTCTGCAAGCCAAACGCAGCCTTCAGCAGGTATTCCTCTGAGAAGAATTAGATGGTGACACACTTCGGATGTTCGGGGTTAGTTTTTAAACGTGTCACCTTTAAAATGGTTTTTCAGGAGTTGGAGTTCGTAAAGGTGGCGAAAAAGGGACGTCTCCGCGACGCCATTGAAGCCAAACGCAACCTGCGGAAGGAAATCGAGCGCCTTCGTGTGGACTGGGAGAGGAAGATAAGGGAGGCAGACGAGTCCTGCGGGCGGCTGAAACGGGAGCTGGAGAGAGAGAGACAAGTGCGGGCGTGCGACCAAGGATGTGAAGCTGAACGTCTTCGCGTTAAATACTCTGCGCAGGTAAAACGCCTCTTCTCTTCTCCGCAGATGTCTCGTTGATAATGTAGAAATTGCCAAGATGTTGAAACACAAATGCTCAGCCAGTACATGTTTATAATACTCACATTTAGGACATTTAAAACAGTTTCTGAGCACAGATGGTGAATCTCCTCAAACAGCTACAGCAGCTCAGGGGTCAGTGCTCCAGTCTTGTAATCCTGAGGTTGCAGGTTTGAGCCCCTTGTTGCATCCAAAAGGGCAAATTGGGATAAAAGAAAATCAAATTTTTCATGTGAGTTCACTTGCAGTGGAGACCCCTGTGAAAAGAAACAGCCAAAAATAACAAAGAATTCTTCTTTGGGCTGCAACTTTATCCATTCTGCCGTAATCTCAGTTATTCTAGTATTTATTGACAAAAACAATAAAAACCTGAGCTTGTAAAACTTTTCAAAATGTCACTGTTAGTGTTGACAAGTCCTAAATGTCACCAAAATCTACAGGAATTAGTGCATGTTTTTTTTGTCACAGTTATTGCCTACATCAAAGGTCTTCAACCTTGTTGACCTGCATGGTTTAGTTGTTTCCTGCTTCAGCACAACTGATTCAAATAATTAAATGATTTACTCAGAATGTCATCAGGTTTAGCAGAAGCCTGTCAATCACTAATTCATTTCAGTCAGGTGTCTTGAAGCAGGGAACCACATAACATATAAGAAACTGGATCACAAGGACCAGAGTTGCAGACCTTTTGCCTACGTTATGTTTTGCACTGACTGTGTGTGTGTGTGTGTGTTGTTCTGCGCAGATTGAAGAGCTGCATGTGCAGCTGCAGCAGGCAGAGGCCGACCGGGAGCAGCTGAGGCAGGAGCTGCAGCAGGAAAGAGAAGCTCGACAGAGCTTGGAGAGTGTGGTGAAGGACCTGCAGACCCAGCTGTCCCTGCAGGCCAACTGCCACCTTCCTGAAACCTGCAAAGAGACAAACATGGACACAATAACCCACATCACACAGCCCAGCAAAGGATCCTAAAGTTGCACTTTTAAAAGTGGACAGAAGCTCAATGAAATGGAGCATGTTTAAGGACTTTGTTACACCGCCTGTTATTTAGGGGGGGGAAACATCGGAAAGTCACTTTTGTAGAAAAAAAAATTGTCATATATGATACATTACCACATACAACAATGTTATTATGAGAACATGACAGATTTCATGACATGAACTGGAAAGCATGAGCATGTTAAAGAGAGTGAAACTATGAAAAGACTTCTCCGGCGAGCGACGCATCCTTTCTGTGACGTCAGAAACCCCGCCCCCCGACGCAGTCCGAGAGTTTGGTTTCGGTATAAGCTATTCAAAGATGTGCGACTCTAGCTACACAACACTACTTGAATATGAAGGGAAGAACATGAGCAGTTGATGAAAGTCATCTTTGTGCCACAGATCAATGGTACACTCCGAGGTGTCACTGCAGACCACTGGAAACAAGAGACCACTATTTACTTTAGGTATCTGCTTGCTTTTTATAAATATGTACTTTTTAAGAATTATTGCTTGCTTGACACTTATTCCACAGGTAAAAAACATACAAAAAAACACCAATATACAAACATTCATATTCATATAGCAGCTTATGTACCTTTTGTATTTTATAAACCTGAGGTATTGGATGTTTGGTGGACTGATTTTACTGTCCACCAGTGTTTAACACGTAGAAATTTTGTATTATTATCATCATTATTATAATTATAATTATTATTATTCTCCCAAACCAAGTAATAAATAGCAGATATATTTTGCCAACATTAATCTACATAAACACGCTCCTTCAAAAATTTAAAAGAGCTGTTTAGGTTGAAAAGTGGTACTTCTGATTCTTTGTAGAATAAAATAGTTTTTAAATTTGCTGCCTATTAAGATTTTTTTTTTTTGGTCACTGGTTTCCTAAACCAACAAGTTGCTGTTTGTATGGAAAAACCATTTTTACAAATATTCAATATATGGATATATATTTTTTTACTTTAAAAAAAAAGGAAAAAAAACAATTATTGCACTTTTTAAAGACAGAACCAAGTAGTGTGCATCGTATTCCCCGTTACAGTTTTAAGATCAAAAATTTACTGAAAATGAAATTCCCCTTCTCTCAGTCTCCTCTATTGTAAATACAGTAATATTGTAAATAAGATGTTTGTTGGTATGTTTGATTACTCCAGACTTAAATTGATTCTGCGTATTATTATTATTATTATTATTATTATCATTATTATTATTATTTGCTCTTACTTGAAACCAAAATATACACTATTTGGATTTGCAAAACCGTAACTTCATTGTTGCTGATCCCTGAGCATCACTGCAATCACAGGGCATTTACCATGATAGGGAGACTTATTAAACTCAGTGGTTGTGAACTTTTAATTCTGGCAAACCAACAGAATATTATAACCTAGTCTTTGATTTTCTTCTAGATTCATTATAAATTGATGATTTATAGTATATATTTTACATTTCAGACCAAAAACTGACAAATAGCCAATAATTCTCTGCACTTCTAGCTCTGTTATGAGACAGAATTACATCTTCACACCATTAAAATGTTATTTGGTGCTTTTATATATATATATGATATAGATATATATCTATATCTTATATATCAGACAATAAAACACTTCTATGTCTTATGATTATGATGCCCTCGCTCAGTATTTGTTGAGTACAGTGTAATAGCAGTATCCTTTTTGTTAGCTGATGCTGTTGTAATTTGGTTTGAAAGTGGGTTTTCACTTGCCTCTTGTTTTAATGTTTTAGTTTTTTTTTCCTACATAAGATGTGTATAATACCCATTAAATTCTAAAACAGTGCTACACTGTTTCTTTTGGTTTATTTGCAGCTTCCCTGGGAAAACAGATTTTTAAAAGGCAACAAAAGCTGAATTCTGTTGTTTGTGTGAAACCTGAACAAATACAATAATACAAGTAGAAATTATTTTTAGTGATTTTTAATTGTATTTTAAATAGTGGTGTCCCGTAATGGTATCAGGCTCGGTCGATACCAGCATTTTTATAAGTACTCGTACTCATATTCAATTAAAATGTCTCAAAACCCGGACTCAAAACCAGATGTGTTACAGTCATTTCAAGTGAAAAGTTCCATAGTTGAAATATATACAAGTTGAAAAAATATCTTTTTTTTTATTTATTTAAAAATGTTGCAGCAGTATATATCACACTATATTTGATTTGATCCAGTCAGAGGGGCTGTAGGCCTACAATGAAAGAGAGACTCTTTAATCTAAAAAAAAGAAAAGTGTTTTAAAGTCAGTATGTAATGTTTAAGTTCTAACTCAGTAAGTACTCAATATCTGTACTCAGTACTTGTTATCTGCCCAAACTGTAGTACTCCAAATCTGTTTGAGAAAACCTGGTAT
This sequence comes from Anablepsoides rubrolineatus, assembly GCA_031762495.1. Taxonomy (NCBI): domain Eukaryota; kingdom Metazoa; phylum Chordata; class Actinopteri; order Cyprinodontiformes; family Rivulidae; genus Anablepsoides; species Anablepsoides rubrolineatus. Next base: position 12,123,333 of record JARVGW010000682.1, on the reverse strand, counting down.
CGAGAAGCCCCTAATTTTATACATCCATCCATTATCTATACCCACTTATTCCTTTCAGGGTCACGGGGGTCACTGGTGTCCATATCCAGCAGTCACAGTGCGAGGGCCGGGGTACACCCTGGACAGGCTGCAAGTCCATCCCAGTTTTAAATATACAAAGAAATCTAAAATGTGCTTAAAGACTTTTTTCCTGTATGTGGACAACAGTCATTTAGGACATGGTTTGTTGTTGTTTGGTTGTTTATTTAAGGGTGACTGGACTTATTTCCCTGTTTTTAGGATGTTTTGCAACTCATCTAAAGAGCTGACTCAATTCAAACTGAAAAGGTTTTTTTTTACAACCTGGAGTCATGCAAACCACTCTCTTTCCTTCACTCTGAGTATAATCCTAAATTTGTTTTTGCTCCAATTCACACCTTTGTTCATAAAACCAAATCCTCTTTTGTATAGAAGTTGGGAAATGACCAAAAACTACACTACTACTACTACTACTACAAAAAGCACGTGTTATAAGAGAAGCAAGAAACAACTGTGGATGACTTCTAGTGGCAATAAAAGTAAAAGTTAAACATTATTAAATAAAAAAAACTAGACAATTCATTAAAACTAAACCATAAACAGTAAAAGATTAAAATAAATAGACAAGGAAGCAACAGGAATAAAGACATCAGCACAGATGTCTGTCTCATCTCTCACTGATGCTCCATTCAAAATAAGACAATTATGGACACGTGTAAACTTTGTGCGAGTGTTTTAAGTTACTTAAATTCCAATGTACAACTCACAGTTTCATGTCATTTTATTGCCATCTATCCTAGAAGAGGTGTAAGTATTTACTGTGCACTCTAGAGGGAGACAAACTCCACTGTCAGGACCCCTTGTTTACAATCAAGAGTCCAACCTTAAATCATCATACATGGGATAGTTTATGAAAACTAGTTTACCTCTTATAATTTTGCAAAGGGTTATAACTCCCACATTTGTAGTAAAATAAACATTTAAACCCTTCCTACTCCACTCTGTTTCCTCAGAGGCTTACTGGTTGCAGCAGAGAAAATCCCTCCATGAAAGCAAGGCTGAAGACTCACTGCAGGATTACAGCTTGAGGAAGATTTAGTGACTCAAACAAGTTGCACACTTCCTCACTGAGAGCCTTCTGTAAGCACGGCAATAAAGTAAAGACAAGCCTGATTGGATGATTGGACTCAAGAGGACAGAGAATGGACCTTCAGGGTGAGAATATGGCTCTGATGCTGGAAGGTTTTGATGACAACAGAAGGAATTGATGATACTGAGACAAGCTGTGAAACTTTTCTGAGGTGCCCAGCAGAGTGAGGCGGAAGGTGTTCACGTTGAGTGAATGGGACAGGAGAGCTGGAGCCAAATGAACGGGTCAGGGATGAACATTAGCCCAGCAATGGCACCACAGTCTCAGGGGCCGAGCGGCAGTCCACCAGCGTCCTCCATCTCTCCTAAGAAGACCACCTTCCAGTCTTTGGGCTCTATTCCATCGGGCATGTTTTCCCCTTCATTGGCTAAGCGGCCCCTTGGTGAGGCCAAGCAGGCCTCAGGACCCCTGAATTCACCCTCCCACTCCATTATGAGCTCGCCAAAACTTTGGCAGAAAGCATCCGTCTCCAGACTGGCAGAGGAGTTTTTCTGGATCGGTGGCAGTATAGTTGCACAGCCCAAATGGAGACTGGGTCAGATAGGTAAGACACACGAACACCAGAAACAAATGTTGCTTTTTTTTTTTAAATCTGCTGCATATTCAAAATGAAAACTTTAATAAATTGTCTTGTGAAGTGGTTGAGTTGTGCAGACAACAGAAGGGAAAAGCATAGAAGCAGATAATGAGCATATGGACAGTAGACAATCCTTGAGGATTAGCCTGAATGATGTGCCAGGTTGCGTCACATGAACCTGAGCTTCAGCTTACAAACAAAGGTTACCTGCACACAGAAACAATACCTTGACAAAGGTCTGAATACTCAGAGAAAGTATTGTTTTGTGCTTTTCTTGTCTTCGAAAATAAATCAATAAATTCAATCAAATATATTTATTTGGATTTGGAAAGGTCACTTTAAATAAAGATATGGTTTTGCAGTCTTTATAGTTATTTATGATGTCATTAATATTATAATAATAATGAGACACAAACAGATATTTAAATATATATGATGCATGCACTTCATAATCTTATACATATAGTGCTAAACATCAGTTTGTGAACTTTATCATTGCTCTATCACTCTACCTTTTATGCAAAAATCATAACATTGTGATGGAAATGTTGCACACTATTGTGCTGTTTCTCTTAGATACTTGATAAAATTGTACACAAACATTTCAGCATGTGCTATATATTATTGTGCATTTTTATAACTATAAGTTGAATATGTAACGGTCACTAAATAATATATCTCTGTGTGTTCCTGTGAAGTGGAGAGGTGTATGTGCACTATGCAGACTGGCACACAGATGACCAAACTGAAAGGGAAGAAAAAAGGACTGGTTCGTTTTTTTTACCTGGACGAGCACAAGTCCTGCATCCGCTGGCGGCCTTCCAAGAAGCACGACAAGGCCAAAAGTAAGAGACCCGGACTCTGACATTGTGTAATACACAAAGACGTATTCATCAATTGTGGTTGGATTTGTTTTTAATTTGACCCCCAGTGTAAATTTGTGAAGCACTGACCTTGTGAAGACTTTTGGTTTGAGCAGAAGTACAATCTTGTGGTTAAAATAAATTTAAGTTGAGCATTAAATAATGTTAGAAACAATCGTTTAAATCAGCCCACTCCCTAGGCCAGGTTAAAAAGAATATCCTGAGTGTTACAGTGTGCCATAACTTATTTCATCACGCAATTACTCAACTTTTCACTGCAATGTCTGTTGTTCCAAGTCCAATTTGCATGTAAAAGTTTTGACACTGCAGTTTAGTAAGAGTTCAAACTGTTGAAATGATGAAAAGTTAAGCAAATACTGTAAACACTATCAAAAACAAAGCTCTGAATTTCTCTTGTAAAAAAGAATTTAACTAATATCTGCACTTCAACCCTTAATCTATCAGATTTACTAGTTAAGATTTCCATCTGTTTGTTTTCTGATAAGTTTACTGCATGTTAAAAACACCCACAAAGCACCACAGAACCACAAAGGTACATATTCTTATGTTAAAAAGGGAGCACACAAATTTAATTTAAAAGGTATATAAAAAAGAAGCACAGACGAAAGAATAGTTGCACACACTTTCTAAAGATGTTTTTGCAGTTCAAATAGATTGGAAAATAAAGGTAAAACATCTTTATGATGATGTAACCTAAGAGTCTAATAAAAATCAAATCAGTCTATTTTATACAGGTGACCATTTTTTACAAAATGGCCTTTTATCTTTTCTTCCTTCAGTTTCTATTGATTCCATCCACGAAGTTTGTGAGGGGAAAAAGTCTGAGATCTTCAGACGGTACGCAGAAAACCGTTTCAACCCAAACTGTTGCTTCAGTATTTATTATGGAGCTCGAGTGAAATCCCTGGACCTGGTCTCCACCAACGCAGAGGACGCTCGCACCTGGATCACTGGGCTGAAGTACCTGATGGCTGGAATCAGTGATGAAGACAGTTTGGCCCGCAGGCAGCGAACCCGGGACCAATATCCTTGAGTGTGTTTAAATTATTGGGCATTTAAAAACAACAACATTACATTAAATCTGTAAATGAGCCTTAACTGCAAGTGCACATGGTTACGGCAGACTTTCTCTGAGGCTGACAAAAACGGAGATGGCACCTTGAGCATCGGAGAGGTTCACCAGCTGCTCCACAAACTCAATGTGAATTTACCCAAACAGAAAGTCAGAGACATGTTCCAAGTAAGACCCTAAATCTACAACTGGAACTCTGGAAAACAACAACAACAACAATAAAATACACTGACAAAAAGTAGAAAATCCCTGTAGATTTTATAGGACTGATATAAAAAGATGGCCGTGTGACAGATATTTACTCAGTTACTTGGCAGATTAGTACAGGGTGCCACAGGAAAACCATATGGTCACCACAGATGGCATTAGCTGCACAGTGTTATTCCACTAGTAGCTCACTGACTCCATCCTAATGACTATATCTGTGAACGAACTGTAGTTTGATAAGATAAAAAACATATATATTCTTTATATCAACCACTTTTCCTTTGCCAGATAACTTAAATTTATCCAGCTGGATATATCCCTGCTTCATGAAATGATTTTGTCACTATCTGCAGGAAGCAGACACGGATGAGATTCAGGGCTCTCTGACCTTTGATGAATTCTGCTCCTTCTATAAGATGATTTCCACCCGCAGAGACCTCTACCTGATTCTGATCTCCTACAGCAATCAGAAAGAAGTACTGGATCTCCAGGACCTTGCACGCTTTCTGGAAAATGAGCAAAAGGTACAAAGGAGTCAGATGACTCACACTGAGTTGTTGCTTCAGACTAAGTAAAAAAATATTTGAATGCATACTATTTGTGTATTATAAGCCTCCAAACCCTGTAAAAAATGTAATTTTCAGAGGTCTATAAAGTACTTGAAAAAAGTAACTAAGTAAAAGTATAAATACCTTAACAGAAAATGACTTTGGTAAAAGTAAAAGTCACTGATGAGAAAACTACTTAAGTAAAAGTCATAAAA
>JARVGW010000682.1:12082318-12114406 GCA_031762495.1 Anablepsoides rubrolineatus | reverse complement strand
TGGTAAAATACAAATCCTCAAAAAAATTACTTAAGTACTGTAACTAAGTAAATGTACTTAGTTACTATAGACCTCTGGTAATTTTAACAAATTTAAAAATACCAGGATGAGTCATACTTTGGCATCAACTTTTGCATTTGTAGCAATAGGGGACAGTAAATGTATTTAGGTATGTGATAAACATGTTAAGAAGATGTCAGCAGTCGGTTTTGCTTCATTGGTAGATGCGAAATCTGACCAGGGAGCATCTAATTGACATTGTTGCCAAATTTGAGCCATGTCCTGAGAACCTTCAACGCATGGTACTGGGTATTGATGGTATGTGACGCCTCTATTATGACAAGAGAAAATCAAAAGCATCACATTGTTTGAATTAAACCTGCACATAAAAAGCTGATTTTTCTTTTCCTCGAGGTTTCACCAACTACATGAGAAGTCCTGCTGGTGATATTTTCAACCCTGAGCACAACCAGGTCAACCAGGACATGACACAGCCTCTCTGTAATTACTTTATTGCTACATCTCACAACACCTACCTGACTGGAGACCAGCTGCTTTCTCAGTCACGGGTGGAAATGTATGCTTATGTTCTGCAGGCAGGCTGTCGCTGTGTGGAGGGTAAGAACCTGCAAAAACTGAAGCCATAATGTTGGAGACAGGTTCACCCTATTTTTTGTTTTTTTACTTTCTCTCTCAGTGGACTGCTGGGATGGACCAGATGGAGAACCCATCATCCATCATGGCTACACGCTGACGTCCAAAATTCTCTTCAAAGACGTTGTTGAAACAATCAACAAATACGCCTTCACAAAGTCACAGTGAGTGCTTTTGTGTCCTGACACTGACAAACGTTCCGTCAAGCTGATTAAATGTCTCAGTATGTCAAACTGGCTCATCTCCAGGTACCCAGTGATCTTGTCGATAGAGAACCACTGCACTGTGCCTCAGCAGAAAAAGATGGCCGAGTATCTGAAAGAGGTGCTGCAGGACAAGTTGGACCTGTCCAGTGTCGATGTGTACGAATGCAAGAAGCTTCCTTCGCCTGAGATCCTGAAAGGGAAGATTTTGGTCAAGGTGAGGCTGTTTTCCCCTCAATGCTCCTGGTTCATCACTGTTCAGGATAAAGGCAGAGTATAGTACAAATACAAAGAACACAACTGCAACAATCACAAAGCGAATGTGTTTAACAACAGATTCATGGTTTTTAGGGAAAGAAACTGCCTGCAAACCTTGATCCTGAGGCAGAGGAGGGTGACGTGTCTGATGAAGACAATGGAGATGAGGAAGACGAGGAGGACAGCGAAGACAACAACCAACAGGCATTTTTCTTACACTTATGGATGGATGGATGGATGGATGGATGGGTGGATGGATGACAAATACATTGTGACTATTTCAGGAAGGGAATAATCTCGTGCCAGTGCCTGCGCCCAAAAAGAAAAGACGATTCGGCAGATCAATTATGAGGAGTTTCAAAAGAAAGGTCCATCATTTTTTTATTTTATTTTTCAGACATTTACTATTTAATGAAAATGAAAATCAAGCAAATTTTATACACAAGTTTGCTGTTTTCTTTTTTAGAGAAAAAGGAGAACACGGGTGAAGAACAAGGCCCTGTCTGATGGTGACTCTGACTACAGCAGCAGCCGGGAGAGGACTCAAATTGTTTACCACCCCAAGTAAAGCTGGTTATTTAAATGAGCAGCTTATTCATCCAAAATAATATCTGAAGTTACATTTTTACAACTCTTCCTCTAGAAAAAGGAAAACAATGAGACTGTCTAGAGCACTGTCTGACCTGGTTAAGTACACAAAGTCTGTTCGTATACATGAGATAGAAACACAAGGTAAAGTTAAATCTCATTAGAGTGGTAGCGTTCAGCTAAGATCTTGGACTCAATTGTGGTCTCTGTCTTGCAGGATTTGCGAGCAGTTGGCAGGTGTCATCTCTAAATGAGACCGTAATGAACCAGATTTTACAGCTGAAACCGAGTGAGTTGGTGCGTTTGAACCAGCGCCAGCTTCTAAGAGTCTATCCGTCAAACTTCAGAGTGGATTCTAGCAACTTCAACCCACAGATATACTGGAATGCAGGATGCCATATGGGTAGCAGACTTTCACATTTACACTTAAAGGACACGCAGTATCACCATCAGCGTTTCAAATGTGTCATTTGTATAAATGTTGCTGTTTTGTTTTAGTTGCTTTGAATTACCAAACAGAAGGTCCTATGCTTGAATTGTACCGAGCCAAGTTCTCAAGCAATGGAAACTGTGGCTACATTCTGAGGCCTAAGTTCATGTGTAAAGGTGCGCAGACTGCAAAAAAAAAAAGGTTAAGTCTCCTAACATGAAATGAATAGTAAAAAATGATTGGTTCTTTTCAGGTGCCTTTAACCCAGTGCAGGAGGATCCTCTACCAGGACACAAAAAAACTCAGCTGATTCTGAAGATTATTAGTGGGCAGCAGCTTCCCAAACCTAAAGACTCCATGTTTGGAGACAGAGGAGAGGTAATAAATATTACAACAAATATAAAATTTGAGTTTTAAAATGAAGTTTTTTCCTCTAAATTTATGCTATTGTGCTTTTAGATAATTGATCCCTTTGTTGAAGTTGAGATTGTTGGCCTGCCTGTTGATTGCTCCAAGCAGCAGACCCGAGTAGTGGATGACAATGGTACGTACAGAATCCACATCTGGGAAGTTTCAAATTGTGTCACAGCATGGGTTTGTCAGAGTTTTTCTGTTTTTTAACTTTTATACCATGCAGGTTTTAACCCAATGTGGGAGGAGACCCTTGTCTTCAACATTCAAATGCCACAAATAGCCCTTGTGAGATTCCAAGTGTGGGATCACGATCCGATTGGACGGGATTTTATTGGACAAAGGACTGTGGCTTTCAACAGCATGATGCCAGGCAGGTTTAATGATAACTGGACTGAAGTATCTGTTCACTCTGGACAGATTCTGTTAATCAGGTGCTATAAAGATGTTAGTGCCTGTCTGAAGAGAACAGATAAAAATAAATCAGTTGTTTAATTCTCTTTTTCAGGTTATCGACACGTCTACTTGGATGGAATGACAGAAGCATCCATCTTTGTTCACGTTGCTATCAATGATCTACCAGGAAAGGTACAGAATTTTAAACGTACTATTTGTTGAAAAAATTTAGTTCTTTATAATATTTTTTTTTGTAAAACAGATGAAACCTGCTAATGCCGTGCAAGCAGCCAGAAAACACATCCAAAAAGCAGCTCAGAAGCATATGAAGGGCCACCAAAGGCATCCATCTCTAGAAGTCTCTGTCCAGTCCTCAGAAGATGGACGTCCCCTGTTCTTCCACAAGGATGTGGACACTATGTCACAGGACAGTAAAAATGGTGAAATGTCTTTAGTGACACAAGGGCCGGCAGCCAGGGCTGCCGTCCACAAAGGGGCCATGAGCGAGCCAGTGAGACGAGCTCACAGGGTTAAGATTCATGAACCGTCAGAGACGAGGAGAGGCCTCTTCAGCCGGATGTCTTCCACTGACTCGAACCACGGCGGGGCAGCTCCCTGCGTGAAAGAGGAAAACTTTGACCCTGACACCCCTTCCCAGCTCCCTCATTCTGAGAATCATGCTCCTGACAGCCAGAATCAAATGGATGAAAAGGTTTTGGAAAGTGAACCATCACAGATGAACTGTACTGAGCTGCAGATGGGGAAAGGGTTCAAACCACAACAGTTTGAGATACCAGAGGAAGCAGAAGCAGAGCCAGATGAGGAGGTTTTCAGTGAACTTGAACAACAGCCTGAAGCTCAGAGCCAGACTGATTCTGTCCCCCAGTCTCAGCTTGTAGCACCCTCTGAAGCCAAACTTTCAATGCTTATTCCCCCACTGACCCCTGCCAGGGTCAGGCGGGCCTTAGAGGCCCCTCCACACGCCCCTCACTTCCTACAATTTGAAGCCAAACCCTCAACACTCATCCCCCCATCATCTCCCGTCAGAGTCAGACGGACTTTAGAAGCTCCTCCTCACGTCTTACCGTCCACCCCGATACGAACCAAAGCCCGCTCGTGCAGTTGCCCCAGAAAGCAGATTACGTCTCCACAGACACCAGCGGTGAATCGCAGACCTGCCTTCCACTGGCAGACACAGCAAGAACAGAACTGCAGCAACCAGGTGAGACGCATTCCCAACGGCCTCTGCCTATCTGACAGCACATCCAGCTCTGGCGACGGCAGCACCGACAGCCTGGAGTTTGTTCCTGCCTGTGCGCCGGCCAGGCCAGAGCAACAAGAGGGCACCCTGCAGAGGGAGATGAAGGCCCTGTTTGACCAGAAGATGAGAGAAATTCGCTGTAAATCACCACTTTTTCTAGACGGTGAGTACCATTCGCAAGAAAATTGGTAAATGTGTTTTTAAATAGGTGCAGTTGAAAACAGTTGAGTTAACAGCTTTTCTTACTTTTTTTTAGAGTTCAGCTTTGATTCATAATACCAAGGCCCTTCAGAAGAGGAAGGAAATTAACACAGCCAAAGGAAGAGGCAGAAGATAAAGAAGGGAGCAAATCAGAAGCAGTTTATTTATTGTTTAGCACGGCTGGAATGTTTACAGTCAACATTTGAAACTCATAAAATTATTTGATGCTGCTGCCAACTGTACAAAGAGCTTTAAAGAAAAATTACATTTTAGTAGATGATTAAAAATATGAGATTTGTTTGTCTTTTTGTTCAAATTTGAAATGTACACTTGGATTAAAAATCATTTTTAACAAAAAACAACAACAGTTTTCTCAGTACTCTTTTAGTAAAACATAATAAAACAAGTATTTTAATAAAATATGAGGTTTTAGGTTTGAAATTTATAACTTTTCCTTTGAATAAGGGGTCAGGTACAAAGTTCAATTATTGTTTTAAATGAAGTTTTAAAACAAAACACATTTCCTTGACTAGTTAAAGTTTTAAGTCTTTATGCTTTTTCTTTATCTGCATTTTCTTGGGTTTTGCTTGCTTTGCCGTTTCTCAAGCGCAGACTCAGCTCCTGTGTCAGAACAGTGCAGCAAGATTTCTGTAGAAAGTTCAACACAAACACTAGAATATATTACACTGATATTTTTCAAGTAAACTCTGGTTTATAGATGAATTTGTGTACAAACATGAGTATGATTTGTTAATATATTTTTGCAAAAACTAATTGTTACAGTTCTTTAATGAATAAAGAAATTCTATGCAAAGGTTCTATGCATCTACGTAATGCATCGCTGCACGTACCTGCTGTTCTGCCGCTCTTTTGCGACTCTGAAAGGTGAGCTCGAGAATAGCCAGGAGCATCCCGAGTCCAAGGCCCAGAGCCAGAACCAGGAACATCCCCTTCGGGTTGTGTGACTGCAAAGCTGAAGGTTTGGCCTTATCTGCGATGCAGCTGCTGGCCCACCATTTGCTTCGCAGATAAGCCAGCTCACCCGCCTCGCTCAGCTGAAGGATTGCAACGCTGAGGTTCTTTATTACCGGAGAACCTTAATGAAAGATGGCATTTTAAGATTAGAATTGTTTCACCAATTTAACAATTGTCAGATTCAATTGCTGAGATTTGAAGATGAGTAGGCTCACCGAGGGCGGCAGCAATGCTGTATCCTCTCATACCAACGACTTCATGTGCTCTGACCAGCTCACAGTGACGGGCCACCGCCAGGTCCAAAGAAACAGACTCCCCAATAAAGGCATAGTTTCCTTCTTTGACACGTTTGACACCCTCATCCATAGTTGACACAAAACTCTTTGTTCTCTCCATGTGCTCGTAGATTCTGCGGTACACTGGGTTGTTCGAATTCTGGAAGAAGGAAATACAATCGATTTCTAGTGAGCCCTTACAAAGCAGGTCGTTCTTTAAGGTGTACTTGCCTTGAAAAACGCTAGGGTGGAAGAGCCAGCCAGGCAGCCGTACTCAATCGTGTTTTGATTGGCCAAGTCCTCAAACCCTTTCACCGTCAAGGGGCTGGACTCTGGGGTATTAGACGAGCTAAGGTTGGAGAAATAACAAGCCAAGAGGACGACAGAAAACAACCACCAGCTGCTGCAAACAACACGTCCAGATAGAGCTTTGGGATGATGACCAGCACCTAAAACACAAAGACAGTGCATCAGTATAAGAGCTTAAAAAATGGCAGAAAAACAGTTGTTTGCTATACCTATCAAGCTTACCATATTGGTTTACAATTCATAACAAGTAACTGCAAGTTACTACTGTTAACCCACAGCAGTAACTTGCCATTAAACCATGTCCGTGTTTACTGTTTACCTTGTAGAGTTAGAGCTCCAGCCGTGTACCACAAGCTGTAGAGGAAACTAAATCTGTTTTTCTCACTCTGAGCCTGACTCCACTCACCCGGGCTGAGTCTGCATTTTACATGAGAAATATTAAACTCACAGGGAATCCAACCACCAAACTGTTAAGTAGAGTTCAACTAATTACAGACAGGAATTTGCATCATCATGAATAAATTCTAGTTGTTCATTTAAAGATGACTGAAACTCCTTATTTTACCAACCGGGCTGTTATAAAGATGCAGGCAGCAGTGCCCACGTAGGCGACGAGTACGCCAATCCATGTCTCCAAGGAAAACGGAGTCAGAAAGTCAAAGAAGCCTGCTTCCTCTGAGATGTCTTTCCTCAGCAGGATGCTGATCCCTGTCTGCATGAAGGGTTTGGTCATGCCCACAGCTTTCTCCCGAGCCGCAGTGAGAGTCAGCGGAGCAATCGCAAGGTCTGCCTCCTGCATGTATAAACCATTGATACATTCAGCTTGTGTCAGCAAATGTCAAAAAAGGGTTTTACATTTGTTGTGCTTATCTGCCAGTGTGAGTTACCCAGCCTTGGGCCCCTTCAAAATATATAAGTGCTTTTTTGTACTCACCCTTCTCACCACCTCTCCAATCATCCCATTCCAGTTCCCGTTCTCATCTTGCCTGCCATATGAACTGTCCTTCACCAGCTGCACTTTGTACTTGAAGCCCAGTTTTTTGCTTACTTCAGAGAGCAGGTCCATGCAAAAGCCTTCCAGCTGAGAGCCTTTGGCCATTGTATATGGCTCTTGCTTTTTTTTAAAAAAAGTGCAAAACAATATTCAGTCTAATGTGGTTCTGACTGAAACTTGCTGTATGAGTAGAAGGAATAAACCAAGTACCTTTATTGTTGTGATTCTCAGCTCTGATTGCACTAATGTTGACGGGAAGAAAAGTGGGGAAAAACAGTTGCAGATTAATACATTTCCAAATTTTAAAAAAAACATCACTTTTTATCTGGGTTTTGTGACATAATTGGGAGAGTGCAGTCATGGTATACAATATGATAAGTCATCCATTTTGGTTTTAGTAAACATTAAGCTCAATTAGTCTTCTTGTGGGTCTCAAAGCAAGAATTTTACATATGTGGTGGCCTAGGTTTTACCAAAAATACATTAAAGACTTTTCCAAAGCTCTACAGTGTACAGTTACCTTTTACAAATATCATTTACAACTGTACTGCAAAAAATTAGCCAGAGGGAATATATAAAGCTCAGAGACATTTGGATTGAACCATCACACCTGACTTGTTCTGTGATCAAAACAAGTCAGGATTTCAGATATCTTTTAATAAATTAACATTGTGTGGTGTGAACCAAAGTCAGCTGGACCTATCTATATTGTTATTAGTAAATAGTCCAAAAGTCAGACTCCATTATGGCAGATTTAACATAGAAAATTACAAATAACTTTTACATATGAAGACGACAGCTTGTTTGTAGTGACGCTGTAGTGCGTTTCTACCATTCTGTACTCATTAAAAAAGGCTTGACTTTATTTTTATAAAAGTAGTCGACCTGATAAATTAATATATATTCACTGAGAAAAGGAAATGTTTATATCCACCCTAAATTCAATATAATCCAAGTCCCTGTGCGTCCAAACCAACTCTGACATTTATGCTATTTTCTGGTCATGTTAGAGGGGTTCCGGTGTCCTAGAGATCTGGTCACTTTCTTTCTTTTGAAAAGCACACTGCACAATCTATTTAAAGCAGCACATTAGCTTAAAGAGTCTCAGTGGCATAGCAGTGTTCGATGGAAAGCCAGACAAAGAGAATCAAAAGCCTCGATTCAGGCCAAAGCCTCGGGGATCCATCACCACAGGGGCATCCTGACAACCATCAGATCCTCCTTGTTTTTAAAAAAGATGACATGTATGTGGAGCTTGTCAAGCCCCCGTAACTTTTTTGGCCTCAATCAAACACAGGGTCTTTGTTCGCATCAAAGACTTGATTTAAAAGCAGTTTTGTGAGATGGTTATTTGGCTTGCTTCCCTTTCAGTTTTTCTTTTTTTTCCCATGAGTTGGACAGCGTGTTGTGCTACACTTTGATATTCATTGGAGCTGGCATGGAACATATTTAAGTTTCAGAAATTTGAACCAAATTCTGCAAAGAAAACACGAGGGATTTGACCAAGAAAATGAAAAGGAACACCAAATGAAAAATGCATTTACTGCATCTTGTATCTGCAAAAACAAGATGTTTTGTAATGTTAATAACATTTTTCTCTTCATCAATGCACACTCACACAAATAAATGTACAAGCATGTTTCTGCTCTAATAAAAACTTAAAACAAAAATAATCTGTTACCTGCCATGCACACTCCTATGTCCAGGAAAAACACAGAAGGCAGAAGAAAAAAGCCAAACAGCATCCTGACGCTAATAATTTCCAACCTAGAAATGAAAAAATCATTTAGACTTAGTGGTTTATGGTGCATCTGAAGTTAACATTACTTATGAAAATAAACATAAACAAACATAAATAAATCCATAAAAAGAATCAGTTTATAAATATGTAGAAAGTGAATAATGAAAATCATAACTACCTAGGAAGAATCCAGAATATGAGTGAAGGTCATGCAAATGAAGATGGTGAGCTGTGAACTAAAGTTTTTCAAATAAAGAATCGGAGAGCCAATGAACTCTTTGGGGGTGGAGAAAAATATGCAATTATGGTGAAAGGGTGGAGAGAAACAGCATGATGTAGGTCTACAGAAGATTGTACTAAGAAAAAGTGTAGATTTTTAAAAGAAGAATGTATTTATTGCACAAGTATTAAAAAAATGAAGCTAAATGAAATAATACCTTTATCCTAAAATGATGCTGCAAGCGTTCTGAGGGTCTTTAAAGTTTGGGCTTTGGCTGTGTTTCCACTCATTTTGTGTTTTTATATCTGATCTAATGTGCTCCAATGGATATCATGAGTGCTCTGAGTACAATATCAAAGTGATGTGACCATGTAATAAATAATAATGACTTATTATCAAATAAATACATTAATTTTGTAAAATGCATGCACTTAACTTGTTATATTTTATAATAAACTAGTTTTATCATTAGAGGAAAAATGACAGGAGGGAGACAAATACAAGATGGACCCTTATTTCTCCTTCTGGGATTTAAATATCCAAGAAAATGTAGCATAAACAACTTTGGGAACTGTTAAGTATTTATCCTAAGTAATATTCTTCTAATTTAGGTGTTTTTTTAATGTAATGTGCACAATATAGCGTAAAAGCTTTATTTTAAAAAAGTATGCAAATGTGTGCTGGTATGGTGGAGATAAGGGCAGCGTAATAGTCCAGTTGTTTTTTTCACCGCCTCTCTCCGTGCTGACCTCCAGCACGAGCCCGGTGAGTTCGCTTCGCCTCGCGGACCAACCTCAAACCGGTGCGCGTCGCGTGCGAGGTATGGCATCGACCTGCAATTGGCTGAGGTGATTTTTTTTCTCCGAAGGGGCGTATTTTTCAAGCCATCTTGACTGAATATTTAGCCTCATCCAAGGTACATTAATTTGATATATTCGGGATTTTTGCGGCCCCCGAGTTGCCCGCCGCCATCGTTTGAAAGGCTGAAGCTGTACCAATGTAACCGGGTCGAGTCTGCGTGTTCGACCGAAGCCCCGGCAAAGAAGCGGGGCGCTGAAAAATGTCGCTCCCTGAAATTACCGGCCAGCTAAGCTAACATGTCCGCCTTTGGTCGGAGCCTGCCACTAGCTGACATTTAACCAGGTGCAGTTTTTCCGCTTGGCACTCGCACTGCGGAGGACGGTTTATCGAGGTAAAACACTAGTGTTTTCACGATTATCAGTGCTGCTTTAGAAACACGTCCGGTGTGAATATTTGTGTGTCCTGTCCGACTGAGGAACGTCAGACACAGCTTTTTTTGCAGGGGTCTGAAGCACAAAGAGAGAGCCATAACGGCGCGCCGTCGCTGTCGTGCTCTATCGCCTACATGCCATTAATTAATGCATTAAGGCACGGTGCACGAGGAGCAGTTGCTCTCTGGTGCTGACTGAATGTGTAATTGGGCTGCTAATCGTCTTGCAATACAAGCGCTGTCTCTGCTGTTGTGCTCCTAAAATGGCTGACAGATGTTAGATACTTGGGCTGGTATTTAGCACTTCTCAACCTAACTTGCTTGGCAACAGGGTGGGAAATACACGGTGCGGGTTTGTGATTGGTCCATCTGTGTTACAGACACGTGTCTGAACCAATGGGCGTACAGCTGAGATGAATACATGCAAGTAGTGCAAGTTACTGTATTTGTGTTTGTGCAGCAAGCCTGGTTGAGGCAACAAGCTATGTTATTAGAGTTTACTCTATTTTACTTGGTAAATTATTATGTGTAAGAGTAAAAAACATTATAGCCACATGTTAGAATTTAAACCAAGAACTAAAGTAAAAAATGTCAGAATAATATGTTGATTATTGCTAAGTAAAATCAGTATTTTATCATTTGTTTATACTGTTTCGACTTGTTTATTTTTTCTCTAGCAATGTTTTGAATAAAAACAGTCATAACACTTGTACCACGGGCATTAAAAAGGCTGTATAAATGTAACATTTTTAGCAAAAAGATTATATATTTTCCACCTACTCTACATCATTTGTATTTGTTTTCAGCAGCTACAGTAAATGTAAACAATTTACAGAACAGAAAAACCTTTGTCATTGTAATCATTTTATTTATTTTTTCTTCTTGATAGAGACTGGAGTAAAATCCCATGCGGAAAGTGCAGAAGTGGGAATGCAAGACATTTGCTAGAGGACTCAAGATGGGAAGGGGTCGAGGAAGAGGGAGAGGAAGAGGCAGGGGATCTTGTGGTCAGCTGCGGCCCCCCTCGCCTTACAGACTGCAGCTCTCCCCATCCAGGGAGACCTTGACATATGCTCAGGCCCAGAAAATCGTGGAAGTGGACCTCGATGGAAGGCTCCATCGAATTAACATCACAGATCTTCTGCCAGTTATTACAGAGGATGAAATGATGGCTCAGGACATCGCAGAGTGCAACAGCAACAAAGAAAACAGCGAGCAAACGCAGAGTAAAAGCAAATCATGGAGGAAACCCTCAAACAATAAAAGCAGAAGGAGCAATAAAAATGTGTCTCAACAGAATCAGAGGTCTAGCTCGCAGCAGCATACTGGATCCACTTATTCCTTCCAGCACCCGTCCCAAACCCCTCTGCCTGAGCCCACCTTTCGTGTGCTGAGTTCAGTGTCTCCTTCTGAAGCTCCTCCTCTCCCAGTGGCATACTACCGTTACATAGAACAGTCTGGGGAGGAGCAGGACAGTGTGGCCGAGTACGACATGGACGAGGAGGACTTGGCTTGGCTGGAGATGGTGAACCAAAAGAGAGTGTCTGATGGCCATGCGTCTGTCTCTGCGGACACTTTTGAGCTTCTGATCGATCGCCTAGAAAGGGAGTCGATCCTTGAGTCCCGCAACCAGGCTCTGTCTCAGAATGCTGTTGATGAGGATGCCTTCTGCTGCGTCTGCTTGGATGATGAATGTCTGAACAGCAACGTCATCCTGTTCTGTGACATCTGCAACTTGGCCGTCCACCAGGAGTGCTATGGTGTGCCCTATGTACCTGAAGGCCAGTGGCTGTGCCGCTGCTGCCTCCAGTCCCCATCCCGCCCTGTAGACTGTGTGCTCTGTCCAAACCGAGGAGGTGCCTTCAAGCAGACAAGTGATGGACGATGGGCTCATGTAGTGTGTGCCATATGGATCCCAGAGGTTTGCTTTGCTAACACAGTGTTCTTAGAGCCCATTGAGGGAGTTAAGAACATCCCTCCTGCTCGCTGGAAGCTCACATGCTATTTGTGCAAGCAGAAAGGCAGGGGAGCATCCATTCAGTGCCACAAAGCCAACTGTTACAGGGCTTTTCATGTCACCTGCGCCCAGAAGGCTGGTCTGTATATGAAAATAGATCCAGTCCGAGAGACCAGCGTTAACGGCACCACCTTCTCTGTGAAGAAGACTGCTTTCTGTGAGCATCACTCCCCTGTTGGCTCTCGGCGGGACGGGTCTGGAGATGAGTCGGTGGAAGGAAGGATGGTAGGGGGAAGGGGTAACCGAGGTCAGAGGTCATATACGCAAAGCTCACCCTCACCCACCAACAAGAAGGCAACCAAAGGTCAGAAAAAGAAGAATTCAAAAGGGTCTGGTTCAACACGTCGCTCTAATATTCCTGTGCTGCTTGTGCCTCAGATCCCTTCCCACAGGTATGACATCTGCACATCTGTTGTTTTGTTGTTACAAAAGGAATTTTTCGTTTTATTTTAGTAGTTTTGATTATTTTTGAAGGCACTTAGATTTGTTTTTTTGTTTTGTTTCCCATCAATTCAAACCTTACTGTATAATCACTACTGTTATTTCTTTACAAATGTACGTGAATAATTGTTATATTGTTCATTATAGGCTGAACAAGATCTGCACAGGAGCTGAAGTACAGAGAAAAAATCAGTTCATGCAGAGACTTCATAATTATTGGTTACTGAAACGTCAGTCACGAAATGGCATGCCTTTAATACGCCGGCTTCATTCCCATCTACAAGCTCACAAGACTACAGAGCAGGTGAGCGTAACTATTTACAGTTCATCACACAACAGCTGTTAGGCTGTCTTGACAAAGAACTACTGGTTTTGCCATCACAGTATGATTTTTATTTTTTATTTATTTTTTGACTTTTGTTTGATGTCCAGCGGGAGCCTGATGAAAAACTGAGTGCAGCAAGAGAAGAACTGCGATACTGGCAAAAGTTGAGGCAGGATCTGGAAAGAGCGCGACTTTTGGTTGAGCTCATTCGCAAGAGAGAGAGGTTAAAGAGAGAACAGGTAAAAGAGAAGTCTGAAGTACATTTCTGGAATATTTTTATATTTCCACTAACGTTGATTATAAACATCAGTAGGATCAGAACGAAAAAAAATTGTGACATTCCAAAAAATTGAACTGAACAATTAATAAATGTAGTGAAATAATGGAGGCGGCTTTAATCTGTCTTACTCTGCAGAATTTTACACTGATTTAAACCCTGTAGAGTGACCTTGTGTTTCCCTCTGCTTTGTTTACATTGTCATTGTCAGATGAAAATCCAGCAAGCTGCCCTTGAGTTAACGTTGACTCCTGCTCTGGTGCTTTTGCAATCCACCTTAGACCAGCTGCAAGAGAAAGACACAGCCAAAATCTTCTCTCAGCCTGTCAATCTATCAGAGGTGGGTGAACTTAAACTCCAGTTTTGTTTTAGTTACTTCATACAGTTACCTTAGGTTAACCATGAACTAGCTAACGTTCTTATTTTCTATAAAGGTTCCAGATTATCTGGAGTTTATATCCCAACCCATGGATTTCTCCACCATGCGTACCAAACTAGAGAGACATGCCTATTGCTCAATTGGAGACCTCGAGACGGACTTTGATCTCATGATCTCTAACTGCTTGAAATACAACTCCAAGGACACCTTGTTCCACAAAACAGCCTTACAGCTGCAGGAAGTGGGGGGAGCCATCCTCCGTCATGCCCACAGGCAGTCTCAGACCATTGGCCTTGACCCCAACACTGGCATGCATCTGCCAGAAGCACCAAACAAACACGGCTTCTACCACTGCACATGGGAAGATGGTGAATGAGAGCTAGATGTGTTCGCCTGAACATATAACCAAACACAGCTGTGCTCCGGTTTAACGTTTTTTCCCTGTCTCTCCACAGTCGATTCACTCCTGGATCCAGAAAACAGACTGCATCTTACCACAGAGGAGCAGCTCAAAGCTTTACTGGATAAACTGGATGTAGTCGCGTTGATGCAAACCAGTGGTGGTCGCACCAAACGCATTAGGCTGCTGCGCCGGGAAATCAACACTCTGAGACAGAAGATGAACCAGGAGCAGCAAAGTGCTCAGGCTGTAAATGGAAACAACAGGGATGAAGAAGAAAATGGAGGAGAGGAGGAGGAGATGGAGATGGAGGAGGAACAGCCAAAGAGGGGGAAGAAAAAAAAGGAGCTTGCAGAAAAAGGCCCTTTAACTGCAGTGACAAACTCTGCAACGGGTACAATAAATTTTATTCCTAAAACAAGTATTTTAAAAAATCTGCCTTAATGAGTGCACAATTTTTGTGTGGTCTTTTAACAAGAAACAAACAAAACCCTGGAGATATGAAATTTTAAGTTACAAGCTGTGTAACTCATTAGTAGTTTTAGCTGTTTTTACATTTTTAACATAAATTTCTCTATGATCCAGATGACTCTCCACCTGTCCTAGAGCTTACCTGTCCAGTATCATCACCCCTACCAGGAGACGCCCCTCTGGAGCCTCCTGTCCTGGGCATTGTGACAGGAGGACGGAGGTCACCTGGGCGTTCCTACAAGCGCCAGAGGTCCTCACGCAGTGGAAGCAAAAGCCAAGGTGAAGACGAGGCAGAAGTGGGAGAAACGCCTTCGTCTCAACCTGAGGCTGTTCACGAGGTCACACCCCTTGGCACACCTCCAACCCTGACTGTGGCCGGAGTTGGTCGTCGCACATCTGTTCTGTTTAAGAAAGCTAAAAACGGGGCACGGACTGTGAAAAACAAGTCCACTTCGTGGCAGAATGGGAAAACCACTGAGGAGAAAACCAATGGGCTGGATAGAACTCCTGTTAGCCCAGACTCAACCAGTGTGAACACAACCAACTTACCTCCTACTCCCAACACCTCCCCTACCCCTCCCTCTCCTTCATCGCACCACTTGAGGTCCAGAGGCCCCAGTTCAGAAAATGAAGCAGACAAACCTCCTGCACCCCCCAAAGAGGAAGGTAAGGCAGGATGGGATAATGTATTAAAAGCATTGCTTTCTTCAAAGTTCAATTTGGTTACTATTTTTACGTTTGCTAGGTCTGACAAATGGGAAGCACACTTCTGCAGATCAGGAAGAAGATGAGGATGATGATGACAATGATGAGGATGACTCAAACCTAACGTGAGTATAAGGACACAGACACAATGGGCCTCAGGCACAAAACACATTAAAGTTGTTTTTCAATGCCAACATGATGTACCTTCAGTACAAACAGCCTTTTATGTTAAAATTAGGAACATATCAAATCAAACAACCCCCTCAATCATTTGTTGACGTTAAGCCACAAATAAATTATTTTCATGGATTTATATTGTTATTGCCAAGGTTCTTTAGTCTCTAATTAAACTTATTAAAGAATTACCGTCTTCTACTGCTTCTCTCTCTTTTCAACTCTAGCGTTTCTCCTCCCAAACGTAGCCGGGGTAAACCGGCATTGGCAAAAGTTCCAGGCAAAGAAAATGGAGACATTTCTGCATCTGGTGTGTATCTCAAAGTAAAACAAATATTGCTATGTTTGTTCTGTGTTATTCACTTGTATGCATAATGTAATAATCTGCATAGTTTTTTTTAAGAAATAAAAATGGAATAAAGTCACAGTTTGAGCTCAAGTTCTTTTAGGAGTAGAGATTAATGGAATGTATTGAACTATCCTGTTCACAGGAAAATCTACACTTCTGTCTTTAGATAGTAAAACTGAACTTTCAGCACTGGACCTAGTTTGGGCAAAATGTAGAGGATATCCTTCCTACCCAGCAATGGTGAGAATCTGTTTGATCCCACAGTCTATGCTACCTTATTAAAGCTAAGGAATGTTCACTGAATTAAATTGTTACAGATTGTTGATCCAAACATGCCTCAGGAAGGACTCCTTCACAATGGCATCCCCATCCCAGTGCCTCCTGTGGAGGTGCTCAAACTGAGCGAATGGAGAAAAACAGAAGAGGATGAAAAACTCTTCTTAGTGCTCTTCTTTGATACCAAAAGAACTTGGTATGTTTGTTTGATAAGGCATCTATCAAATTAAATCCAACAATTCATCTTAGTCAATTTGAAAATAATTTGTTTTGTGTTTCAGGCAATGGCTTCCTCGAAACAAACTACTGCCAATGGGGTTAGACGACACTGTAGACAAACTGCGCCTGATGGAAGGGAAGAAACCCAGCGTTCGCAAGTCTGTACACACCGCTTATGACCGGGCAATGGTGCATTTAAACCACGTGAGAGGAAATGTTAACTTCACTCCCTCCAATTTTATATAAATTTTAATTTAAAGATCTAATTTTAAACAACCTGACTGGTGATATGTAAAAATGTGAAAGAGTGTAAAACATTTCCAAAAGGTAATATTTGATCCCTTTTTATTGCATAAAATAGTGAAGATTTTTAAAATTCAGAAAGAAATTGCTCAGAATTTTTCATAGATTAATTTAATTTATTCATGTACATTTTTTAAATAATGGGTTTTTACACAGCTCTTGCTATATGTTCATATGAAGTTTTTATCTTTGGCCAAAGTGAGTTCAGGCTCGTTTGAGAGAAGCGTATTTATCTGTCAAAGGGATCGTTGTGATTCAAAATATATGGAGATTGTATTTGCTATTGAAATGTCACTTTGTGTAATGAAGTGTGAAAGTCGCACGTTAATATTCACGTCATACCTGGACTCTGTGGTGGTCAGCCCAAAAACTCTCAAATGTTTTACTTTAACCTCAGAATAGATTTAATTTTCAATAAGCTGCACAAAATTCAGCTGTTTTGCTGTAATTATCCTTCTACTGTAGGTACTGACATTAGATTTCACATTTTGCCCTTTCAAGAGCACAACTGGCTCTTCGCTAAACAATAACTGCTTATTAAGCACATTAAGAAGTGTGAAACCACAACTAAACTGTTTTATTTGCACGGCTGCCACTTCAAACATTGGAACTTTTAGTCCAGCTACGACGTGTTGTTGGTGGGACTTTTAACTGTGTTTGATGACCTTTTTCCATATTGTGAAACTGTTCTGCAATCCTAGAATGTTGAAGTGGCCGATGCAGTTCCCTGGTCTGTAAGACTTAAAGCCACTAACCAAGGTGAAGCAGATAAATCTGCTGTGATAACTTACTGAAGGCCTAGAATTCATTTGCAGATCTGGCTGAAAAGACTTGAAAAGCACAAATGCTCTGGTTTAGAATAAATTATCAAAACTTTTTAGATAGGCGTTTCCCGGGGCCATATGTGGCATACCTACTGTGTCTATATGTGTACAGCTTATACATATATGTATACGAGCTCAGTGTGGTAAAAGTGCATGTGTATAGTTCTGTAAATATGTAAATGTTGGATTATATTTGCTTACATGAAGTAATTTAAGGAATGCAAAAATCAAATATAGATTTTAATTTATACATTTGTTGCAGTAGAGGTGTTATTTAAAAAGTAAAATATTGAACAGAAGTATGTATGATCTAAGTAGCTCTTTGTAATAGTGATATTTGCCAACATGTTGGTGGAAAATATTCTGTAAAAGTGAGGTGGCACAAGACCTTAGGCCGCTGTGTTTGCGTTTGCCTACTTTTTTTTTCTTGGTGGTACAGATTTTTGATCTTGTAATTTGAAATAGTTCTACAAGATCTATAGTCTGCCTGAGACGATATTTTCTCACAGAAGAATAAATGCTGTTTGAAAAATCTGCTTGTGACGTGTTTGATAAGAATTTGAAGCTGCTGGATCTGACACTTTCTACACAGTGTTGTTTAAACAGAATTACATCATGGGACACTACATGTGACCAAACCAAAATAATAATAAAAATAAACTTGTTTTATTATAAGCAAACTGTGAGGGGAACAGACTAAACATTTACCTGACACTAAAATCACTAGTTTAAGACGTATTTTATTGATGCAGTAATTTTCATGTCTGCTTTAGCCCCTGACAAATGCTTCAAATGACAATGTCTAGATTTCAGTTTTTGTTGCCATACTATCATTTAAAAGTCTATTATCTCTGTTAGTAATAAAAAACAGAATTCAGTATATTTACACAATTTAAAACTAGATTTGTGCAACCTGGACTTTATTTTAATGATACTATAGAGCAGTGTTTCTCAACTCCAATCCTCAAGGCCCACTCTCCTGTGTGTTTTAGTTGTTTCCCTGTTCTCTAGCAGGTGTTTAAGTTGTGTAGAACCATGTCAATCAGTCATTCATTCAAATCAGGTGTGCCAAAGCAGGGAAACATCTAAAACATACAGGAGGGTGGGCCTTGAGGACTGGAGTTGAGAAACACTGCTATAGAGAAGCTGTTAAGACTTGAATCAACAGAAAATTCTTCAGAAGACCCAATGAGGCTATCATTTATAGATCATTAAAAAAAAATATTCACAAACAGTAAAATACCTGAACTCACGTCAATAAGGTGTGAGATGATCGACATGTCATGAGCTGTGACATTGTTTTGTAGTATAATCGATCAAAACGGCCGGTCAAATTTGACTTCTTTCCTCAAAAACTTTAAACAGGACTCATATTTATGTATGGTGACATTATTTTCTGCAGAAAATGTAACATTTGCAACCTTCTTATCTGACCTGAAATAAAAACTATACATAAAAGGATGCTTTCAAATTAATTTGCAAGGATGAACAATATATGTTTTTAAATAAATATTCAACCCTCTGGCAGTTCTAGTTTTTTGTTATTCCAGTTTAGGATGACCTCGAGTACAAAACACTATATGCAAATGTCCCAGAACATGGGATCCATTCTGAAAAGAAAAATGCAATTTAACTTTTTTTGTCTTCATTATACTCATTTCCACAAGAAATAGCTAATTTATACATGTATTATATTAATGAACTATCATCTGAGTGATACATTCACTGTCCAGGAGGAGATACAAATCTCTCTTTGCTGTAATAAAACATATAAAAACAATTAAATATATGAATTAAGTTCTACCACAGCTCAACTTAAAATGCACTAATGCTGCTTCACCGACTTTTTTTTTGTATGAAAGCAGCAACAACATGCCTTCATTTCACGTAAAGAAATCAATCCTAAAGTAGTGTAAAATGTAGTGTTTAAATCTAGTAGTCAAGTCTGATCAATCTCACAACAAAGGTTGAAAAATATCTGTGAACCAGTGTTCGGATTCTTCTTCAATGAGGCAGATGTATTACAGCAGCTCAAAGGGAGTCCTATAGAAGAGATAAATAGCCATTATCCGTGGAGTCTTGCTGCTCCGATTTGCTGCTTTTTGAACTCTTGCTGGGGTTTGGAGTAGTTGAATACTTGGGTGGGTATCTGATGAAGAGACGATCTTCCTCCTTTTTAATCCATCTAAGAAGCTTAGTGATGGCAGTAATGGCGCAGGTTTTTGTCACCAGAGGGCTGAAGCAGGTGTACAACTCAAATTTACTGGTCACCTAAAAAAAAACACACACAGATGCAGACTTAAAGAGAAAACAAAACAAAGTAATTGCCTGTTCAGAACTGAATTTTCAATTACTCTGTGGAGACAAGTGTTCATGAAGATTCAGCTTCAAACACAAAGCTACAGTCTGAGAGTGAACCCTGCTTTCTATAAATCCTATGTGTTATGTATGGGTCAACGCTGTAAAGCTACATACCCACGCCAACAGAGTTTCCCTCTCAGCAACGTGGTAGATTAGCTTCAGGGGTCGTGAGGTGCTGTGAATTCGGCTGTGCATGTAGCGGTAAAGATCCAAGAGTCGCATTTTCTCCTCTTCACTGCTGTATGGAGCTTCCATCTCTGGACTATATTCAGGTTAAATACACAGGGAAATCATACAAAGTTTAAAAACATTTTTGCATAAACATATACTTACACTTTATGATTACAGTCCATTTATGGTTGCACAGACGACTATTCACAATAACACACACCTGGTGAACTGAGTGAGCTGGCGGTAGTTGTCCGGAACGTCGAAGGGCTTGTACATGAAGTGCCTGAGGTCCGAGACGCCAACCTGGCTCACGCTGTACAGCTGAGCTTTGGCGATGAGGCTCAGTGAGTTCTGGGCCGCCATGGCCTCCTCGATCTTCCTCTTGCACTCAGCTACGGCGTAGAAAGCCTCCTTGTCGGTCGAGAGCAGCAGCAAACAGACAGTGCATTCTGGAGGGTCCAGGTAAGAAATGTATGCATAAAAATAACAGTCCGGATTGAAGAGGGGGAGGCAGATGGGAGTCCAGATCTCCCCGGCCTGAAAGGCCGAGGAGGCGCCGATGAGGTTGAGCAGAAGGTGAACGTCCGCTGGTTCCAGTCTCGAGTCCTCGATGACGGTCTTCTCTTGGACGATGGTTAGCAGCTGGTTCTTGGCGATGAGTATGGAGAAAACCAAATTGGGCGTGATAGCCTTCTGTAGGATCTGGCTGAGAGAGTCCCTGAGAGAGGAAGCTAGAGGCAAGCAATGCACTGCTGCGAGCAGAAAGCTGGGGTCAGAATCCACCAGGTTGAGAAGACCGTCGAGGATCTTCTCTGAGCCCGCCAGGAGTCTTCTCAGGTCATAGTTTTTCTTGTGTTCAAAGATGCGGGATATGCTGGCCTGGGTGAGCATGCTGATAATCTGGTAATACACATAAAGGAGCTCTCCACGAAGCTGCTGCTCTGACTGACGACTGCTGGAGACACACACCAACACCAGGGGCCCTTTCTGCAGGAACACCACAGTGTGCTCCTCTGATTGAAAGGAAGACACAACACAATCAGTTCAAAACACGATACAAGAAGAAACAAAGAGGTCTGAGAAACATGACTCAAGAGTTGCTGACGTCTTAAACTTGGAAATAAAAAAATACGAAGGTCATGGAAAAACAGTGTGATTCATCGAGCTTGTGCTTTTTCACTCCTGCTCATCAAAACCTTTGTGACCAATTATTTCTTCAGTTACTTATAAACTTTAAAAACAAGTCATCACCAAAGGCATAAAGCAAAAGATAAAACATTAAAATGCACCATAAAAAAAGGTTGGAAACTGGAATTTTTTTCAAACTCAAAATAACTTTTACTTTTATTAGTTTGTTCTCTTTTTTTCAACACTTATCTAAGGTTTGTTTACAGCTTCAGAAGAAACCATAAAATGCTAACTTTACTTTTTTCACTTCCCAAATTTTGTTCCCAACCAGCTGTCATGGCCTCCTTTAATTAAGTATCTGGTCAACAAACTCTCAACTCTAGAAATTTGATCTGGACTCAATTCATGTTTTTAAAATCAAATTGGGACTTCCCTGTAAAAGTGTCAGCTCAGAGAACTGAAACAATATTACTGCTGTTTATTTTGAATGATTACAGATCAAATGTGTTGGGTGTGCATCATGACTGTCATTCAGTATACTCACCTGAATACACTGAGCGGATGACGTTATCTCCGCTTTGGACAAACGACACCAGAGCCATCATGACTCCCATTGTAGATGAAAGAGCCTCCTCGCTGCCGTATCGAGAATAAATGGGCTTGCCGGCTTCGCTCAGCACAAAAATGTGCTTCCTGTGCTGCCGCCAGCTGTCAGCTGTAACGTCCTCATCACGATGAGACTTGAATGAAGGGGATTCTTCGATTCCAGCTTCCAACAAAGGAGATGATCGCCCCTTCACACCTAGACCTTGTTCCTCCAGCTTTGCCTTGGCCAGCATTGTAACGACAAAATCCCCAGAGTCGCTCTGGTCATTGTCGACAGCATCGCTCTCAGTCTCTCTGTCGACCGGGTGGGTGGACACGTCACTCTGACACTCTGAGTCTTTTGTCTCCTCAGTCTCTAACTTTGTCTCAACATGAGAACGATCTTCATCTCGACCTGAGTCCTCTGCTGTAACATCTGACAGGTGCAAATGTGTGGTTTGGTTTCTGTTCGCTGCAGAACAATCGCTTTTCACCTCTATATCAGGAAGCAGGTGATTCCCCAACAGGGCATCAGCTAAAAGGAAAACAAATCTAAATTAGTAAAATTAAAATTATACATACAGAACATATGTTTTAATAAGATTATAGAATAAATCTAGACACTTAATTTGTTAATTCATGTGTTTACAAAATTGAATTAATGAAAAAAGGCAGATAAAAAGAACTAGGTTTAAGCTTTAATATGAGGATATTCACATCTCAAAACAATGTAGGGT
Source organism: Anablepsoides rubrolineatus (assembly GCA_031762495.1). Lineage (NCBI taxonomy): Eukaryota > Metazoa > Chordata > Actinopteri > Cyprinodontiformes > Rivulidae > Anablepsoides > Anablepsoides rubrolineatus. Next base: position 12,092,117 of record JARVGW010000682.1, on the reverse strand, counting down.
TTAGAAATTAGATGACTTTAACATAAATGTAAATAATGGGGGCTTTACAATACTTTCTCGACAATCCTTCACAGATTGTTACTGAAGAATAATGACCTCTTTTGAAACATTTTACCCGAGCTTTACTGTAGCTGTTTTAACACAAGCTTTACTGGCTTTTGTTTGTATTTCAGCAAAAGAAATATATTTCAATGGTATGCTGTTATCCTTCAGGTTCTGTGTTACTTGTGCTGATTGTTTTGGATTTTTGCCCATCCGATAATGACATCTAACTCACTTTGCTTCAGTGATCCAATTCTGAGGAAACTGTACATATTGTGATGTGTCTGAGCAGAGCTCATCAAAGTTAGCAGAACCTTATGATGTTTTACATGACCTTTAAGAATACACAAACACTTGGTGGTACACTCAAGATTGGGTTTTATTTATTATTTTTTTAAACTGTGATTTGGATTTGTTTAATTTATGTACCAAAAACTGGAAAAGCGTAAATACTCTGAATTAATTTATATTTACCAGCTGGATCACTCTCTGATGAGTTATCAGAAATCCTAACTCCTTCTGCTGCTCCATCTTGATGATCGCCTCCCTCCATGATACCATCCCAGTCTCTAAAAATAGAAAAACTGATTTAAAACAATTGCATATTAAGCAATAGACATGGGCACCTAATAAGTTCCCTATGAATAGGAGCATTCATGCAGGCGTAGTTATCAAGTCACATGTTAACAAAAGGCAGTAACAGCTTAAAGACACTAAACAGACACTAGAAATTAAATCTGATTACAGCTTCAAACAGGCGTGTTTCACACAAACAGCAGCTCGGTTGGACGGAGAGCCGATGAGCTAACCTTTGTAACCATAAGTTCATCAAATAATAAAAGAGCCAGCATGTTTGCTAACTTCGACACAATAAATACAGCTTATATTTTCATGGTGATGAACGTGGGACAGTGAATTCCGACACAACTCAGAAGACTGTAGTAAACACGGCTAACACTTCCTGCTAGCATCAAGCGAAACACGCACACAGATGATTTATCTCGGCCTCGGCTTAACATTAGAAGGCAACCGCAGTCCTCAAAATTAAAAAAAGACAAAGAATAAAACTTACAGCGATGTGATGTCGAAACGCCGTCTTCGATATCTAATTTGCGTCTTTAACTTTTCTCTGCAGCACAGCGGCAGGTGAGCTGTCAAGAATGAGAAAACAAATCCTCCTCCTCTTGCAACAGGACACTTCCGGATAAAATCTGACGACAGAGTCTTCTGACCAATCAGAACGCAGGTCGGTATTTTGTGATCCACCCCTTTATCGAATGTTTACCTGTATTAAAATAAAATGTGTACAAGCAAACAAATGCAAGATTTACATGTGAACACAAAACAAGAAAAAAAAAACTTGTATAAAAACACAAGCAAAAGAGTCAGAAAAGATAGTCATGCTAAAGAAAAGTTTTTAGATAATATAGAAATTTATGCGTTAAATCGTTTTAACTAGCTTAAAAATACTAAATATTAGATAAATCTGCAAAAGTGAAATTTCTTGATTTAGTTTTAAACAGAAGTTTAAAGGTTGCACACGTACGCTACGTAATGACGCCATTTCCGAGTTCTCGCTGCTCAGTGCTCATTGAAAATGGGCTAATGGTGGAAGTATTTAGATTTATGTCCTGACAAGGCATAAAAAAAATTAAATAAAATCTGATGGCCTATAAGTGACTCAAAAGACACACAGTGGACTCTTGTTTGGTATCAACCCACACCATGGAGGAGCCGTGGGATTTTGAGTTTTTGTCTCGCATTGCTGACAGCTGCCTGTCGTTCCTGTACGAGTTTGTGGATGATTGGCTCGCCAACGACATGAGGGTCTCTATATTCAAAATCTTACTCAGCTGGTTAATTTTTAGCCTCATCGCAATTCACTTTGCATGGAAAGTCTACGGGAACACGGTGAACGACATGTATTACCGACAAGGTGGGTCTTCCTCCCGTCAGGGACGCATTAGCTCGGTAAATTGATGCTAATTAAGTTAGCTTAATCTCTTGTTGACGTTTAGGGACTGGACAGAATGGAGGTACACCTGACGCTGCTCCTCACCTGAGTGGCTGGTATGTGTTCAGTTTCGTGGTCATGTTTCCCCTTTGTACCTTGTTTTGACACAGTATCCGTGTGTTTGCTGTTTCTCCCTGTTGTATTTACATTTGTCATCTTTTTGCAGGGAGAATAAATCAGGAGACGATCTGAAGAGCCATCGGGATTAACACAATATTTGGACCAGAGATCTTAAGACACACAGAACTGACTTTGACATGGCTGATATCAAACTCTTCATTTTATTTAAAAAGGTATGAAGATGAGTGGTTTTATCTTCTGACAGTTCCCAGTAGTCATTTAGATTTTTCCCTGCATGTCAGTGATCGTGCTGTGTTTTGAGATATTTATTTTGACCTGTTGGAACTGGACTCTAAGTAGAATTTTTTCCTCTATGTGAAAGACAAAACTTTTACTTAATGGACCACTTTTTTATCGTATGCCAGTGGTAATGTAAAAGATTGTCATTTTTTTAAATAATTATTTTAGCATATACAAACATTTATGTACCAACCACATAAGCAAAAAAGTTACAGCATTATATTTACACAATGCATAAGACAGAATTTATTAAACTATACTTTTAAGACTGGGAAGCAAAAATCTGTAACTGAATATCATTACCAGGAGTGAATGAAGTGATTAAAGTGCCTGCTGTGATTGTTAATAGGACTCATTGTTTTCTGCAGTGAAAAGAGTCTTTTTTTATTCCTTATTCATAAATAAAGAGGACCAATGGAGAAAAGAGATGTGAAACACACTCATTGTCTTTATTTTCAATAAACATATGTCATATATTTGAAGCATGCTTTTAATAGCAAAAAGTCTTCAGAAAAGATTCAAACTCTTAGTATATGTAGCATAAAAATACTTCCTGTGAAAAGTGTAAACAAATATGGCAACCATATTTACTTCATGTGGAGTCCACAAGTCAAAGGGTAATACACTACATTGATCAAAAACATAGCAAACATAAAACTCTTAGATAATTGCAATTTTAGGTAAGACTGCTGCAATAATGAAACTTTTAACATGTTCATTAATATTATTTTGGCTAGTAGTAGAAAAATAGACATCTGACTTTTACCACTATCAATATCTGATCAAGCCTGCCATGAACCATGATTTAAAAAAATGGATCCCCTAAAAAACAGAGCAATCTAAAATGGATTTTTCTTAGAATTTAGTACAGTCCTAATAAATTAAACTAATAAACCTAAAAAGATAACTGTAATGTTAGGATAACTCAGACATATAATTGTTGGTAAGTCTGCATACTTTGGTGAGATTTTCATTTTAAATGTAAGCTCTAGTTAGAATTAAATGTAGCAAAACTTCAGATCCAAAATGTTGGTATTCAGTTGAACTCAGATTACCTAAAATTTAGGTTTGTTTGTTGTTGTTTTTTTCCACTCTCTTTTTTTAGGCCTTGTGCTTGTGAATTAGCTAATTGTATTGGAAATTGATGGAATTATTAGCATATGTATATCCATGACATTCGTGCAGGTGAGGCCAGGGACTAGTAAATGCTGTCCAGCTAAGAGTTGAGAAAAAAATGTAAAAGAATCATTGTTGCTGAGGAAGTTATCAATGTCCAATCCCTGTGCTTGGGCTTCATCATACAGTCCTCCATCAGTGATGGCCCCCGCTGCCTCAGTGGGTCCATCCTGACCATCGGTGCCACCACTCAGAAACAAAGGACCCTTAGGTGGGAGCTCCAGGCCTTTCAACTCTAGTCCCACTTGTAGAGCCAGCTCCTGGTTTCGACCACCTCGACCTTTGCCTGTCAGTTCCACAGTGGGCTCCCCACCGGCTAACAGACACGTGGCCCCCCATCCCTCTTTACGCCCCTCATCTAATACATGCATAGTACGACACAGATCCCAGGTCTCCATCCCTACGTTCGGCCCGAGCCTGAGCACCTCAGCTGCGATCTCTGGAGGAGGTTCCTCTCGAGAACAGGCAAAACGAGCCAGAAGCCCATAAACTTTGGAGACGGACCTCACGTCGCCGCACACTCCTGGTGAAAGGACAACAGGACGGAAACCCAGCTCTCGTGCACGGCGACCTGCATACTTGAGGGCAACGGTGTTGGAGCCAATCACGACATTCAGAACATCACCTGGCACATCATATTTGTCCTTATTCTCTTTCCACCGGGGACCCTGTCTCGCAAGGACATCCTTCACTGTTTTTGGCAGGGAGTCCAGCAGCTTGTAATGTTCAAGAATGGACAAGATTTCTTCGGGCCGCACTTCACTTCTCACTGTGGGGCCACTAGCTATCAAATCGAGTGGGTCCCCGATCACATCAGACAGTATTAGTGCAACCACCTGTGAAGAAGGGAAAATCAAAAAGATTGTCTGTGCAATAAATGGCTGTTTTAAGGCTTGTTACCTGTGCAGGGTAAGCGTGGTGTGCAAGCCCTCCGCCCTTCAACAAAGAAAGGGATCGACGCACTTTGTTCAGCTCTTGAATAGTGGCACCTGCCGCTGCAAGTCTGCGAGTAACATCAAATTTTTCTTGCAATGAAATTGGAGGTATAGGTGCTGGTAATAAAGCAGAGCCTCCACCTAGAAGAAGGTAAACCAGAGATATTAGAGATTACATTATTATATCTGATAGATACTGGGGAAAGTAAGAAATAATCATACCTGAAATGAGTACAAGCAGCAAATCGTTTTCTGTCAGCTCACTGGCTAACTGTTTGATGTCTTCAGCCGCTCTCTGAGCATCATCATCAGGTAAGTTATGCTTGGCCCCCTCCAATACTTTGATTTGACTGTTTTCTTTCAGTAAGAGATGGCTAGGATAGAGATAAAAACTTTACTCATTCTTAAACTTACTTTTGGTGTAAAAGTCTTCGGATATTTTCTTACTCTTTTCCATGCTGCTGTAATGTCTGCTGAATCCCGTGTGGTACACTTATGACTCCTCTCACTAAGTGATCACCCATGATCCTCTCTACCTCAGCAGCCATTCCCAGGACGGCCTTCCCGAAGCCCACCACGTGCAGGTTGTGTTTGAGCACAAATCGGTGACCATCAATGAGGACTGAATCCTCCTGGCGCTCTACACTCTGTCTGACCACTGTGTCTGGCTGCACCCTTTCCACTGCAGCTGCAAAGACGTCCCGCGCTCGTGAGTCCATTGACATTTTGCAGAATGCAGGTTTCCACCTGCCCATGAGGGCCTGAATAGGCTGAGGCCGGAACAGGGAAAGGACACGGGCCATTGACTGATCAATGGGTCTGAAAATTTTAAAAATTAGCACTAAGACAAAGAATTACATTAAATACTATTGACTTAGAAAGCTCCATAAAACCTAAGTTGCACAAAGTGTGAATGCTAATTTCCATGCATACTGTATCTACTAGTTTGCTTTAAAAGATAAAAATCAACTTGCACCTACTTTGAGTTAATATTCAACTTTTATTTGCAACTTTATTACAATAATTTTAAGCCAGCTACCATGTTTCCTATTTGAGCTCCCTGACGTTTCGTGAAACTGCCTACCTGCTTGGGTTGTCAGTGGTGTTTAAAGCCTGCAGATTCCTGTGGAATCCTTGTTTGTGTTCCAGCCTTACAGTGAAACCAAATTCTGCCTAGACCAGACACTGATTAGTGATGTTTATACTGTGTCTAATGATTAACTTTAAAGATCCACAGATCATGAGAATGTGCTTTTCATCCACTTGTGCATTTATCCATTTTACTTGTACAAGGGTTAAATGATTTTAGCACAGTATCTGACAAAGCTGATACATTTTGTTTTACGTTTGTAAATTTTTTTATTGTACTTTATGCAATATGTCAGTGATTTAGACTCGTGTCATTTTTGTTTTGATTGTTCATTTGCAGGGTAAAACTCAGATTGGTAAAGATTTTATTGTATTAGTGGGTAAAATATAAGATTACCATCATAAATAGAATAGAGTAAAACCTTGTAATGTCTTATAATTTGGTTATGTCAATGGTTACAAAGCTATTACTAAAATAGATTTTTTTATATACAATAATATTGTATATAATGTGTATATATAATTCTTTGAATATGTTTTTGTGTTATGATGCTATATTGCATTATATTACATTTGGCTTTCTTTGAGAAGTATATCAGTAGTTGATTTATTGACATGTCAACAGCAACAATTTAATCGATTGATTACTGTGAATTTAGCGTCACTAATGATAAAATTAACTGATTTGCTTTCATCTCAAAGGCTGATGACATTCATAAAAAAGGCAAGACCTCCAAACAGAAAAATAAATGCTGTTCTTACCCCAGATTTTTCTTCTGTGTTGGGTCAAAAGTCCTAAAACTTTCTTCGTGACCTCTCGTGCTCCAAGGCTTAAAAATACTTTTATTGTTAAAGCCGCTTTAACAGTAAAAGTTAAGTCTTCGATGTAAACAAATAACCAATGGAAAGCACTTAAGGTGTTCTTTTTTGTATAAAAATGAATCAAACAATTAGTGATGCAGCCTTATTTCTTAATAAAAAAAAAAAGTTTATGGTTCAATTGAACTCTCGCGAGAAGTGCCTCATCACGTGATTTTTGTACATTGCGCGTGTCCGGTTACGACATGCGCGTCACCGACGTGGCGAAAAAAGCTTTTTTGTTTTTTTTTTCTTCCTTCCTCTCTGGTAGAGCAAGTCTACCACAAGCGGGATTTCGGGATAATCGTTTATAATAATATTTTAGAATAACTTTTGCCCATTTATCTATACGAGTTATCATACGTGTAATTTGTAAGTTCATACAATAAAACAAAACGAGGGCGTTTTCCCCCCTCACACACAGACACAGGCCACCATGAAGCTAACAGACAATGTGCTGCGGAGCTTCAGGGTTGCTAAAGTGTTTCGAGAGAACTCAGACAAAATAAACTGCTTCGATTTCAGTTCAAATGGAGAAACCATCATTTCCAGCAGCGACGACGACTCTCTAGTTTTGTACGACTGCCAGGAAGGAAAGTAAGAGCTATTTGTGGAGAGTTTACACTTTTGTTTTTGATGTTAGCTTCTTTGCTATGCTAGCTCCCGAGCCGAGGCCTGTCGCACTGCGCTATGCAGTAAAAATAAATGTGTTTAGTTATTGTTGGAAATTTGCTGCTAAAAACTTGTAGTTTTTTGTGGTATTTTAATATATGTACTATTTAATAAAACCACACGACTTCAACGTATTTAAAAAAAATTCTGAAACAACAGAGTATGTAAAATATGAAGGGAAAAGAATGAATGGGATTTTCACTAGCTTGTAGCTAAACAACTCTTCAGGTTGTAAGGCTAGCATTTTTATACAAGTGATATGTCACAACAAATCCAAAATGATTATAACGTGACATCTTTATTGAGCTGTAGTTAAAACAGTAGTTTAGTAGTGGGATTAAATGAATAGAATGATCACTGTTGTCTTTGGTTATTTACATCAGACCCAAGAGAACTCTCTACAGTAAGAAGTATGGAGTGGACCTGATCAGATACACACATGCTGCCAACACTGTGGTCTACAGCTCCAACAAAATTGATGGTATGTGTAAAGTTGACTTTTGAGTGTACCTATCAGATCTGGTTTTCAGCGTTAAAGGTGTTACTGTTTGCTGAGCTGCTGTAGACTAGATGCTGTACACCCGATGACAGCTGCTACATCCCTCATCATGTTGCTCGCTGTAGTCTGAGGTAGTTGTTTGTACAGTTTGAGGGTCTGTGATTCTGCCCCATACAGGAGCTAACTGTACAAGTGACTGCCTTGCCCACGGTTGAGTCTACTCATCAGACGTGTTCGTGAACAGCTCGGCGTGTTGATGCAGGCCTTTTATCGTTATTGCTGTCAGTTGTGTGTATTTCCTGCCGCAGGTTATGTTATGTTTGATGTTTGTTTAATGGCGCCTTTATTTTCCCTCTAAGATACCATCAGGTACCTGTCGCTTCATGACAACAAATACATCCGATATTTTCCTGGACACAACAAAAGGTGTGGGCTGAATAACTGTTTCTGTGAACATTGCATTGATTGTGTCATGTTTAAAGTTGCTTCTTTCTAATGTGCGTTTGTGTTTGTCGTGAACAGAGTGACATCTCTGTCCATGTCTCCTGTGGATGACACATTTATTTCTGGCTCATTAGATAAAACCATCCGACTGTGGGATCTGCGGTCACCTAACTGTCAGGTCAGTATTACTCCAATATGTTTACAGTGTCTATAAAACTTCCATTTGTTTTTATTTTGGTGAGCCGCTTTTAGCCACAATGTGTACTTTACGCTCAATAATCAGAAAACATGTGATAGACTTTCCATTTGTCCACTTTAGGGTTTGATGCATCTGCAAGGGAAGCCAGTGTGCTCCTTTGATCCGGAGGGTCTCATTTTTGCTGCTGGAATAAACTCAGAGATGGTTAAACTGTATGATCTGCGATCGTTTGACAAGGTATAATAAGAGCTGTTTCTGTGTTTGTACGCTACAACAATTGGGATGTTTATTCAGCAAATTGAAAATAATAAACTGAGCCGTCTCATCAACAGGGTCCTTTTGCAACTTTCAAGCTTCAGTACGATCGAACCTGTGAGTGGACTGGACTCAAGTTTAGCAATGATGGAAAACTCATTCTTCTTTCTACAAACGGCGGAGCCCTTCGCATCTTAGATGCTTTTAAGGGTGTTGTGCTACATTCCTTTGGGGTAAGAGACAAGGCATCATCTCAGATTGCGGAAGAAACAGTTTTGTTAAAGTGAAAAACTAAAAAGTTTTTTTAGTTCTGAATGAAGCAATTATGGGATTACCATCTGAAGACTCAGATTTCTTACATTTTAAGGAACTGTTGATGAGTATTTGTTTATTGCTGCTGTTTGTTTACCCACAGGGCTACAACAACAGTAAAGGTGTGGTACTGGAGGCTTCATTCACTCCAGACTCTCAGTTTGTGATGATTGGTAAGTTTAAATTAACATCTAAATATTGTGTTAGAAATAGAGGTCATTTAATCAAATGACATTGGTCACTTTTACAAAATCTATCAGCCGTACTTGTACAGATTTATGGCTGGTTTATACTTCAACAAGACATGAGACGACGGATCTGTGATTACATCATTGTGGACGTCTTTGTCTCATCCAGTGTTTATGGTCAGAAGGAAGATACGGGAGATGAATCATAATATTTTTCTCCCTCTGCCCTCCCACAAACTCCCAATATAGCGCAGGTCATGTGCACAGCTAACCGTTTAAACAACAACAACAGTGATATCAGGACAGGTAGAAGTTGTTTTTGGATCAAACGTTGGAAGAGATTGAAAGAAGATTTGAACGTTGTTGAGTTTTTAAGATTAACATCAGCCATAGAAAAGCTCGTATTGGTCTTCCTCTAATTATAAATACTCAATAAAACATAATCAATGCATTGGAGTAGGTATATGTGACCCATCACATCGAAACGAAGATTAGGTCTAAACGTGGTATATGGAGAAATAGGCAAATATACTGTTTTGATTAAAACACAAAAATTGCATTTTGTCAAAATATAACAAATAAATGCCTTATTAATTTTTCATTTGAATGAACTGTGTGAAATATAATCATAAAATTTTTTTTGAAGTACTTTTTTGAGCAGTAGCAACAAAAAAAAACCGATTTTGAGGAAAAACGCCTTTAAATTTTGAGATTTTCCCTGTGAGTTAGCAAAGTTTTTGTTTCTTTCCAGCTGGG
>JARVGW010000682.1:12057021-12082304 GCA_031762495.1 Anablepsoides rubrolineatus | reverse complement strand
ATATCTCTGGATCCGTTTATGATATCAGAATGATCTAAGTATCAAAATGTAGCTTTTAAAGCCAGGAATCTGAAAACATGGTTAGGTCATTTTGACCAAAATTGACCCTAATCCTCATTTCAATATAATGGGTCACATATATTTTCCTGAAATAATTTTGTTACACCTTAGTTGAATCAGCATTATTATTGTTTATACATTGAGTCACTTATTTTTTCCTCATTAATGCCAAAAGATTGTTTACGAAAAGACCATCAACACGCTGATAAGGATTACTTTTTGACCTGTATATTTGATTTCTAGGAAAACTAACTTAATGAGTAACAATGTGATAGATCCTTTCAGTATGAGTTGGCAACGATTAGATATTTTGCACAAAATTAGGACCGTCAAAATGTTTTAGTGCTGTATTTTGTAACCTGTCTGTGCAACTTCAAAACAAAAACAAATTCATGCTTGTTTATAGGTTCTGAGGATGGAAAGATCCACGTGTGGAACGCAGAAAGTGGCATGAAGGTTGCATTGTTAGATGGGAAACACACGGGCCCAATCACCTGCCTGCAGTTCAACCCCAAATTCATGACGTTTGCCAGCGCATGCTCCAACATGGTGAGTCTGAGAACCTCTGAACTGCTTTAATTTAAATGTTAGCTTTATTTATTTACTCAATCTGAATTCAAACCAATAAATACATTTGAGATGTTTGCTGTATTGAAAATGTAACACTTAAGAAAGGTGGTTAAAATGTAGTCAAATATAGGTTTTATTTTGGAAGTATGTGAAAGGGTAGATGCTCTATATTTTGTTCCTTTTTTATAACTTATGTACAGTAGATTCAGGTTTTTCTAACAGGCAACTTATGACCAAAGTGACTAAATATTAAAATTTTCAGGCGTTCTGGCTCCCCACCATCGACGACTGATGAGGATAACATAAAGCTGCAGTTTCTGTTGGAGACCAGCAGGGGTCAGCTGTGTGTGGACTTCGCCACCTGTGTGCAAAATCCCAAATTGTTGTAAATAATGGGTTGTGGGAATGAATCACTTGTTTATAATTTTTCATTTTTTTATTTGTATTTAACATTAAAATGTTTTTCTTTGTTAAAAAAAGGAGTTTGAACTTTCATTGTGTTTTATCTATTTATTTTCATAAATTGTTTCTGAGCAGATCAACATTTAAGGGTTTTTTAAAGTAAAAAAAAAAAAACAGTGGTCTTAAATACATTTTGGTATATTAACTGCTGAGAAGACCAGTTTTCAAATAGTGCTGTCACAACAATGTTTAAAATGACTCGTGTTTTGTAGCATGTCTTATTTCTAAGTTATTGGTCAAGAAATGAGAAATATAGTTTTAAGTGTGACGTTCTTTGTCAAAACCAAAAAAAGCAGAAGTGGCTTCAAAGCCAGCTGCCTGTGTGGAAAATTTGATCATCTGATTGAAGGGAAAAAGTCCTCAGCACGGTCAGGTGTTTTCTGACTGTTAAAAACATCTTACTCAATGTGTTGATGATCAAGGGTTGTCTCTCGTGGATGAGATTAAATAAATTGTGTAAAGTTTTCTGCATGTTATGCTTCCTGTCACCCGTATTCAGTTAATAATAAATCACAAGACAGCTGTCTCTTTAAATCCATATTTAAAAACAAAGACTAACTTTTTGATTTATTAAAACCTGAGTAGCACTAGTGGTATAATAGGGCTTGTGGGTCCTGTTCAGCTTTGTGTTGGGCTCTTCGTGGGCCACTTTCCCAGCCTGAACAGTCAGAGCTAAATATGGCAGAAAGGAGATCAGGTTCCATCTCTGCACATGACGCTGTCCCACTTAACTTGAGCAATGTCCCATTTCATACAGACACACTCGGAGACCAGACCCTGAGCAATCCTCCAACTTTGCAGTCAGAACACTCAGATCCTCACCTGAAGTAAAGGACCAATTTTACCGTGTGTCTTTTCTTTTTCTTTATTCTTTTTTTTTGTTTACTTCTATATTTCTGGATTGGACTGAATATTTTTGGAGCTTCTCTTCAGCCCAGCCCACCACCGGCAGGAGAAGGACACCGCTGACCTGCCATGTTTCTCGCACTGACGGTGACACCAGAGCTGAGGCAGTTCCTGGCCAAGGCAAGAGGCGGAGCAGTGCGCCTCATCAAAGTCTGCATCCGGGACGGTGAGTGACCCAGGATAGGATGGTCTTCAGGCGGACACCTATCTCCTTTAAGTTGACAGTGCTGGAAAGCTAAAAACAAAAAGTATTTTAAAAGTCACTTGGTTCATCTGATTTTTATAAGCTTAAACTTGTCCTTAACTCGTGTTTCTTTACATTAAATGTGCCTAAAACTTAAACATTGTAACTTTAAATGTAGTCGCCTTATGGATGAAGCAATCCCAATAAATTAAAACAAACATTTTGGTTATTTTAGATAGAAATAAAATGTGAATAAATCATATTTTTCTCACTATATTCTCACTCTTTTCTATGGAGCTGAGTTTATGGTTCTATTCAAGGCCTGAATATTTGTACAGAACAAGAGGCACAAAGTTTGCTCCAGTTTTACAGGTCACCTCAGAATAAAACAAAAAACGAGTTGTAATGGCCAAAAAAGAAGTAAAGAAACACCACAAAGTAGTTTGTGTTTAAAACAAAACAAAACAAGACTAAGCTGTCTGACGTGTCCGAGCAGGGACTCGGTGTGACACCTGAGCGACCTGAAAAAACCCCACATGAAGCAATACCTTTCCAGGTAGCTGCTTATCCATGAGGTGTTTACATCTTGTTTTTGTATCCGACCAACGGCACGCTGTAATATGACTCACGTCGGATGCATTCTGGGACAATTTGGGGGTCTATCTTGGTGGGCTTTAGCTATCGCGTTAAATATTTGGTCTCAGATTGATGTCAGCACAGAGAGCAGAGGGGATGACTGGTTTTAGCTCGTCATGCTGAGTTCTACATGTCTGAACATGCTTTGAACTCCCTCATTTAGTATTTATCATATACATTTGGCCTTGGCTTTGATGACAGGACATACATTTAAATGTTTAGAAGTACACAAAGTTGTCACTGACAATAAGAATCAAAGCAAGTTATTTAAATTTCCATCACTGTTCTGTTTCAGCCCATTTACCAAAGTAACACATATTCCTTTGAATAAAAAGCGTAAACACTATTTGGCCTTCATGCTTAGATTTATTCTATAATTGCAACTCTACATATTAAAATAAGGTTCACAAGTTTAGTTATGAAGTTTATCCGTGTTATTATTCAGTATTTGTTCTAAAATCAAGGGAGAAACTGGACATTTGGTTCACATATCAACCACTGTCCCCCCCTGATATTTAACCTTAACAATAAAAAAATAACTGTTTACAACATCCGGGGTATCCCCAACCCACAACATATCAAGTGGATGATTAATCTGGTTTCATATAACCTATAAAGACAGCAGAGAATGGCTGATGGAAAGTGTGTGCGTGCAGAGCTGGAATGTGTTGCGGCTCAGAATAGCAACACGGCCCCAAGAGACAGTGGAGAAAAGACCCCCGCACCCCACTGAGGTCATCAGACTTCAGGTTTTATGTGTGTTTTCATACGAGTTTTCAGGCTCCGCTGAGAGATTTAAACCAGTCAGGAAATAATCCGGCTGTATTTTCAGCTCTGATATTAGATTTTACTTTTTTTTTTTCCCACAACTCTCTGGTTCAGACTGATTTAACAGGCGTGACTTTATTATAAGTTGGGAAAATCTCAAGGAAAATGCCTGCTTTAATGAAATAATGATCAAATTAAATGTCTAATCTAATTACTGTTTTAAATAAGTAAAATTATACTGTTTTCTATCTTTATATTCATTTAACTGTTTGTGTTATTTTGTATAAGTCTATTCTGAAGGACATTTAAAGCTAATAAAAACATCTTTAGTTTTTATTAAACACATTGTGTTGTAATGGTGAACATGATGCAATGTGTTGTCTTGTTTGGTGCTCTGGTATGTGATGAGTGGTGGTCTGATTTTCAGAGCAGCTGGTGCTGGGGGCCTACACGGAACCAGAACACAACTGGGACCGGGACTATGATCACTTCCTGCTTCCTCTCCTGGACGACCAGGAGCCCTGCTACATCCTGTACCGTCTGGACTCCCAGAATGCACTGGGCTACGAGTGGATTTTCATCTCCTGGTCTCCTGACCAGTCTCCAGTAAGACAACATTTCCCCAATTCAGTCAGCAGCAAATACTATTTCTGTATTGTCTTTTTAATCAAAATGTCTGCTTTAAAACTGGCCTTTTTTATAGATACAGTGTGGTTTTACTGTCCCGGGTTGCTGTCAAACTATTTAGGGAGTCATCCTTGTAACATAAAAGATGTTGAAGCCGTCTGCAATAAAATTAGAGCTTAAAGTCATGTTTTCTCAACACTAGCCAACTAATGTGAGCCCAGCAGAGCTGAAGCGGCTGAACTCACCGTTAAATGGTAACAAGTGAGACAAACTGATGAGCACGTCTAAAAAATAAAAAAAAAACAGAGCTCTGCAACCTTTATTTACATTTGAATAAATACATTGTTTTATTATTAAATTAATCTGTAGGAAATTGTTTATTTCAGCACAAGAGACACTTTCAACATAAAACATTACTTCCATAAATCAATGTATTAAATCATTTACTACTATCTTAATTTATTAGAGAATGAAACAATTGGCCCAGCTTATCCGTTGGATATTTAATTGTGACTTATTTGGAGATTTTTCTGTCTAATCAATAAAGGCAGACTTTATTTGTTTCAGCTTCAATTGTATCTCTTATTCAAAGGTTAACCTTAACTTCAAATTATTGATTACAGCAGTATATATTTTTAGAACACCTTATTTTAAAAACTCCTGGGATGTCTGTTTTCCCTCACAGCAACTTGCCACAATTGGGTTAAAAATGTAAAATTTCCAGGTGAATTCAGAGAAAGATTACTCAGGAAGTTAAACAAATAAGGTTACAGGCGAACAAGAACCACTAGAACAACACGATGAGTGAGTATTTGTTTTGTAATATTAGTATAATTATACAAATGACTTTTTATTTGCATGAAATTGAACAGGATAAATGTTTTTCCACTTTTTCATGCGATTTTTTTTTTGTCAAAGCTATGAGAACCATGGGTTGCAGAGCCCTGTCCCAAAATAATGAGAACATGCTGCTCATGTAGCTTTTAAAGAATTCAGATTCTGTAGGAAAGAAGAGAAAGTCCTCTCCAAAGAGAAAAAAACAACAACATTGTGCTCCAAATTTTTCTTCCTAATGAAATCAAGACAACCACATTTTCATAAAGATATCGCACGTCTGAGCATCTAAATCTATACCAATCATTTTTCAAATCAATTGGAACGATGTGTTTATATATAACCATGTTTTTTAATTACTTGTAGATAAGTTTCAATTCAAAATTTCATCTCATCTTTTATGTCTGTAGGTGAAACAAAAGATGTTGTACGCTGCCACGCGTGCCACGGTGAAGAAAGAATTTGGCGGCGGCCACGTGAAGTACGAGATGTTTGGCACCACAGAGGTCAAAAGTCCCCCCCCCCCACCCCACCCCCCACGTGCTCGACAATAAAATGTCTGGTGAACTGCCGAGGCGTCGCGTTTTTCAAACTCTTTGTTTTGCTTGCGACTGCAGGAGGACATCTGCTTGCAGGGCTTCCAGCATCATGTGTCGTCCTGCTCAGGCCCGGCCCCGCTCACGTTAGCCGAGCAGGAGCTCCAGCGAATCAAAATCACAGAGGTGAGAGGTCAGCGTCGCACATAGCTCCGTGCACGAGAACACGTAAGATAACTTTGCTCTCCCTTTTGTCTTTTCAGGGCCGAGTGAAACAGGTATGTTTGAGAATGACTGCGTGAAGTCATTTGGGGGGGGTCAAGAGTTGTAGACAATGAAACGTGTCTGTTTGCTGTCCCCTGCAGGTGAAGACAGAGATCAGTGTGGAGAACAAGCACCAGACACTTCAGGGCCTTGCTTTCCCGCTGCAGGAAGCAGCCAAAAGAACTCTGCAGCTAATGGCCCAAAAACGCATCAATTATATTCAACTGGTGAGCCAGGAGTTAATCCAGGGTTGCTCAAAAACACGACAGACTTGAACCTTTAATTTAAACTAAAACTAATACAGAGCAGCTTGAAGACTTCTCTGCATTTATTGTTGTGTTTTAGCGGCTGGATGTGGAAAAGGAAACCATCGAGCTGGTCCACTCAAACCCAACAGAAACTCGAGATCTGCCTCGAAGGGTTCCCAAAGACACTCCCAGATACCACTTCTTCCTTTACAAGCACTCCCATGAAGGGGACTACCTGGAATCTGTTGGTACGAAGCAGAATCCTTAAACCGTATGATCCTGTGGCTGTGTGTTTATCTGAACTAGTTACACACACACACACACACACACACACACACACACAGCTACTATATCTCTCTATCCTTGTGGGAACCTTCCATTGACTTCCATTCATTTTTTGGAAATTTTATATCCTAACCCTAATCACCTACCTGACCCTAAAACTAAACCAAACTCAATTCAGACCTTGGTCCTAAACCCAACCCCCACACCCAAAATCAGCTTCTGAAGTTGTGGGGAGCATCCGGTCCCCATGAGGCTTCATTTTCCTGAAAAATTGTCCCCACCAAGTACTAAAAACAAGGTCACACATACACACACCTGTAGTCCAGGACCACAAACAGCTGATCTCAGACTGGAACAAGTGTATCCACTTACTTTGGTAAATGTAAAAAACAAAAGTGGAAGGAAGTGCAGATCAGTTACACTGAAAACAGCGATGACACATAAAATATGATGTGTTGTTTAAAAGAGTTCTTTTATAATGCTCCTAAATGTTTCAGTAGATGATGATGGTTTGTTTGGTTAATAAATGCAAATGATTTCTGAAAAAGTCCTTCTAGGAAAAGCAAGTTACCGTAGTTCAAAATCTTCACATTTTGTAAGTTTCAACATTCTCTTTTTTTTTCCTTTTCTTTTGTTAAAACAAATCAACTCAAATTGTTTTACAGTTTTAAAGTCTATTTAAAGGCAATCATTAGCAATATTCTCTTATAAACAGATCAAATCATTACCTTCTTAAAATAATGGCAATATACATTTAATTTTATTTAAATAATTTTTTTAGGAAACAAAAAGCTCGACCAAAAATATATGACATGTTTTGAGGTTCCTGACAAACGTAAAAAAATTCTGACTATTTTAGGATGGTGTCGATAATAAATTCAAAATGACTGAGAAAAAAATAAGTATCTCAGAATCCACATTTGATATGTAAATTAAGGATTTAAATCATTTGCAAGTACTCGTGTTCTGCTTTTATTTGCATCCACAGTGCAACTGATTTGTTTTGGTACAGAAATTACATTTAATGAGCTCCCCTTTGTTTTGGCTTAATTTAAGCAAATCTAGTGCAATACATTTGGAGTTTGCCGCCGACTAGGCTGCACTGAAAGACTACGCACAGACTGCTGGTATTTTGAGTTTTAATGAAATATGATTCTAATCTAATGCTTTTTTTTGTCCCACAGTGTTTATCTACTCCATGCCAGGATACAGCTGCAGCATCAAGGAGCGGATGCTCTACTCCAGCTGCAAGAGCCGACTACTGGAGGACGTGGAGAAAGATTATCATTTGGAAGTAGCTAAAAAGGTAACAGATGTGCCGATGGGACTGAGCATTACTGAGAACGCTGAAGTCCTATAATATTTATTGAAACTGCAACTATAATTAAAATGAAAAGGTGGACTTTGCATTAATCTAACTTAGTCATCGTCACTACAATCTAATTACAGCTCCTGCAGAACCTATGCAACGATTAATAATGTGAAAGTGCTTCATTTTTAACAAATGCTTCACGCAGAGTCCTACATCTTGTCCGCCTGTATTTCGACTGATCTTTTATTTTTGCTTTTGTGTCGACGTGCAGCTGGAGATCGACAACGGCGACGAACTGACAGAGGAGTTTCTGTACGAAGAGGTCCATCCCAAGCAGTACGCCCACAAGCAGGCCTTCGCGAAACCCCGCGGTCCTGCAGGGAAAAGAGGACACAAGCGTCTCATTAAAGGAGCAGGAGAGGCCATTCAGGACAGCTAGGAGCCGACGGATTCATTTCCAGCCATGTCTGCACTTCCTGGCCTTTCCTTTCCCGACGCCGACCCTCTGCTGTGTGTGCACTGAAGCACTCGTGACACCAGTTTTATTTTTGGATTGATTTGTGCTGATAAATAATCTTTAATCAGACTCTCTGGTCAGTCTGGGTTAATGTGTTACAGATATTTCAAGGAACTAAAAATAGAGGCCTTTAGAAGAGATTATTTTGTTAATCTGTGTTTTTCAGAATTTACAATCTGCAGTTTGCAAAAGAATGAAACCAGTACTGGCTCATGATCAGTTCAGCCCTATTGTTAACTTTTATATCATCAGTTTTGTAAGGAATCATCCACAGAAAAATAAAATGTCAATACAGCTTTGTTTAAATCTGGTCTTGGATTAGTGGTTATAGTTGTCAATTTGGTCCAAATAAACTTTTTTTAAATGATCTTCAAAAAGATATCTACAGCAGGTAAGATATTCACTGTTTATAACCTGTCTACAGTGCATTTTGAGCCTTTTCCTTAAAAGGCAGAAACACTTGAATCTGTTGAGTTTAAGCAGTTTGATCAAACAGAAACTGTAAACTTTTTTTACATTCACACTCTTCTGTCATCCACTTGTCTTCACATTAAAAAACAAACATTTCAACCTGTAATCCCATTTTACACACTGAAGGTGTTTTTTACATTAATAATTTATAGCTTTGATTGTGTTACTGAATGGAATTGCTGCCATTTCTGAGAAGATTTGTTATTTGATTCTGGCTGGCTGAAAAGAATTAGATTTATTATCTTCTCTGGTTGGATTATATTAAGTCACATTAGCAGCTCTGTGAAGTCACACTTTAAATAATACAACCTAGTTTCGAAGAAAGTTTGGGCACATTGTAAAATGTTAAAACCTTGAATTGTATGGTTCTTAAAAGAAACGCAATGACAATGAAATAAATGTTGGAATTTCTTTTTTCTTTTTAAATAGTCACCCTTATTCAATTTGGTGCAGAAAACACGGATAACAAAGAAAGGAGGCTTTAATGTAATAAAAGAATGTTGATGTTCTTTGAAGTGAAGACAGGCAAAGGCTCAGATTTTCTGCTTTTTTATCATCTGTGGTGCATTAAACCATCGAAAGCAGAAAATCTGGGGAACACTCTGCTCGGGTGGCAATCTCCCCTCACACGTCAACTGCATTCAGAACAGACATGGATCTGTAAAACGAAGCCCTTCATTGGCTCAGAAACACTGAACACCATTATGGAAAACCGCCCTGTGGTCTGTGGAAGCAACATGTCGAAGCTTTCTTGGAAAACGTGAACCCAATCCTCCCAGCTGAAGAGGAAAAGGAGGACCATCTGGCTTTCTTTCTTTTTTTTTTTTTTAACAATCAGGAAATAGTTGAAAAGCCGTGTATTTGCCATGGTATGAGGGTGCGTGAGTAACTTTAGCTCATTCAGCTTTAACGCAGAGCAATCATGAACTCGGAACCATAAACAGGTTTCTTAGAAATGTAGCGCTTTCGAGGAAGGGCTTGTTTGGACAATATGTGAAACCATATTCTGCATTTATTCACACAGAGCTGCAGTAAAACAAAAATGTTCAATAGATCCCTTGTGTCAATTCAGCTAAACCGCACCGAACTTTAGCTCCGTGGTTTTTTGTTTTGTGTTTGTTAAAGTTGTGTAGCTGAAGTATTTTTAATGAGTTTGATCCAGCTGTGGATGTCCGTTTAGTAGTGGGAGTTTCAATAAGCTGTATAGCCACTGCTTCATGAGTTATTTTGCTAACAGACAGAAACACGTGGAAAACTCATATATACATATAAATTTAGCATAAAAAATTTGATTTTTTTCTTTGTTGTAACAATGCTTATTGGCTCTTAGTCTACCTGCTGAAGCATTTCTTGAAGGAAAACCAGCTTTGTAGTCCTGAATAACTGAACTGTCACTTTTTAATGATTTGTTTTTAAGTTGGTTTTATGAGTTTATTAGTGAGTTTTAATATTGTGATGTTTTTATTTGTTAACTGTATTTTACACTTTTATTTCATGTTTCTAAAGGCCCATAGGGACGAGCATTGCAAATTAGCTCTGGCTATAAATGTTGTAGTGTATATCGTTAATGCTTCACATTTGTCCCTATTCAAATAAACAATAAATGAAAATTAAATGAAATTATACCAGACACCTGATTGGCAGCACATGGAGGGGAGTTCAAAAGAAGTCTCAATAGAAACTGCACAATAAGTTGTTTAGCTAGGATTTAGCTCATTTTTCATGTGCACAACTGCTCTACTGCTTGTTCAAAAATGCATGTTCCTTACAAATGTCGCACCATTTAAAAAGGAAATTAACAGGCTTTCCAACGGTATAAGATGTTGAGAAGCATTGTTACTATTAAGAAATAATCTACCACTTAATTTTGGAGCTAAACCGCAGCTGAATTTTAAAAACACTTGTTTCTTGCATTATTTAAAAAAATAAATAAATCGCATTTTAACAAAGGAAACTATTTGTTGTTACTACATGCAGTAATAGTTAGATTTATGAAAAGCCAGAAAGAAATGTATATATTTTTGCTTTAAAAAAAAAAAAAAGAAAATTCACAATCTAAACAATGACTCAGCATTAAAAACAAGGTTATGAAACAACAGCGATTCTTGTATCTACTTTGACATTTATTTCATTGCAGACAGTTTGAACTCAAAATATCTTTGTTTGGTCTCATCACAGTCGTTCACATGTTCTGATTTCTGCATTTTAGGTCAACATCACGTTCAATGATCCGGGCCGGATGAACTGCTGCTCGTGTTTTAGGACTAAAGTGGGGGGAAAAAAACATCTTTGAGTCTGAATAAAAGTAATGAACTAAATCCAAACCACTTGTTTCTCACAGCAAATGTTTCACACTTGAGATTTCATCAGTCTCACCATCATTTTATTTTTCACACGAGTGTTCGTTTTAAACAGACAGCACACACACACCAATTAACTGAAGCACTCCGTGGCAGAACAGGTTTCTCTTTTCTCCAAACTTACAAAGGATGAATTTGTGTTACACATTCCAGGCACTGACATATTTTCTCAGAATACCCTTGAAATGTTCTTTTCCTCGACACAGAGGGAGGACAACAGTCACTCGCCCTTTTTTTCTTTTCTTTTTTTTTTTCCCTAACTGCGCCCATTTCTCAGAAAATTCTGGGTATGCGGAGTGATTACACAGGAAACGTTTGATAGATTCAAATTATAAGCAAGCACGCGGCCTTGTGCTGGTTTGCGGACAGACTGTCAACAAAAAGAAGAAAATAAAGGATGGAGTGGAAACTAACAATGAAGCATTTGAAGAGAAAATATTTGTGCATGTTGTGAGAACTCAGCTTTTGAAAATAATGAAACATTTACAAGAATATTTCACTTACGAGGCTGTTTTGTTCTGAATTAGCTGTGGGTTTGATGTTTTTAATAAACCTTATAATTATATGTTTATTAGGTTATTAAAAACCAAGGGTGCATAACAATAAAAACGTGATTGTTCATATAGTGATTATGTTGGGAGATTTTATAACGAAACATGATAAATGCAAAACATCTTATGAATATTTAAAAAAGCACAAATGGCTTCATCCTCTGCAGCAAGGTGATAAAAATGCCCTTTAGATGTTTACAACTAATCATGATTAATAATAAACCAAACTGAATGTGTCAGGTTATGCAGAGTGGGAACTTTTGACATCTTTAAATAATAAATAAGAACATCCTGCAGCTTTGTGCATTCATTTGGTAATTAAACAAACTTGTAAGGTGAAACGTTGAACACTTTTGCATTCAGATAAGAAACAAGCCACTTCTTTATTCCCCTGGTTTAAAACGGAGCAGAAATGATTAACTATTACCTGCTGCTCACTAAATTCTTTGACGTCATTTTTATGACCCTGAGACTAAAAAAAAAATAAATATATGCAAGTGCTGACATGTAAGGAAGTGAATTTGCAAAATGAACATCTTTGAGAAAAAGATGTGGTGATTTGCATTTTTACTGACATGGAAACTCATTGAATTCATAAATATTTCCACATGCAAAGAGCATAATGGAAAAACACTCAGGCCTAAATGATGAGCGCTTCTTTTATCTCATGTTTATGGCTTTGTGGGATTGTCCTTATGAGTGCAATTATTTGTTGGAGTACTCACTCAGAAATACACTCAGTCAGTTAAAAAAAAAACAACTCTCATTCAGTTTCATCTTATCAGCTTAAATGTGCCACTTCAAGTTGTTTTTTTTAAAACCGAAAGCGCAATTTCTAAAATGCTGTGTTTTTTCTTTTCTTTGTCTGAGCCAGAAAAGCATGTTTGTTCAGCGACATCCAGCAGAGACAGATAAAGTCCACAAGACTTCTTAGAAAGCACGCTCATTCCAGGATTCCTGGGAAAAGGTTAAGATCCCCCTCTCTTTCAGACCAGCAGCACTTTTTTTTCTCTTTTTGGTAAAAAACTGGCTACAATTGTGACCCAGTGTGTAGTGGTGTATCATCAAAACACTAATATAACGAGAAATGTTTCAGATTATATAGATGAGGGGAGTAAATATTTTGAAAACTTTGGCTCTGAGTAGGACGTCCCTAACAATACAGGGAAGAAGACTTCTGCACCATTAATACAATTATTTTTGCTATAATGATAGTAAATATACCTACTGTGGAGGCAGGAGTTAAACAAAACAAAAAAAAACCAAAGCGTAAAAAAAATCCCAGACAAAAATGTGAGAGAAGATAAGAAGTGCCACTTTAAATAGTCTGAACTTTCCTAGATGGCGAAAAAAAAAATCTTGCCTAACAAAGCAGCTTACAGTTCAGCCTATAGGCTACACTGTTACAAAAACAACTTGTTTTCTTTAGTATAAAAGCTCTGAACCTCCACGAAAAGCTGCAGCCTATTTTTCCAAACAGGATCGAGGGAAATCTATATTACTGGAAATAGCCAGTGTGCATTCCTATTATCTTTAATGCCGAGGCGGCGAATTTCCCAGAATGAGGGCTCTGTCAGGGCCGCCCGGCGGGGCGGAGTCAAGCCCTGCAATTATTCCTGGAAAGCCAGTAGGCAGAAGCTGCCGCGCGCGGACAGTTCCTGGGAGTGCGAGGGCGCGTTCGGGGTTTTTTTTTTTTTTTTTTTTTCACCGAAGCCTTCGAAAAGAGACGCGGTAAAGACCAGGAGAGGCGCACAAACCAGAGATAAACGTCCCCGGATGTGTTTCAGGGAAGGCGGCAGAGGCGGTAGGAGCGGCAGCCGCGCGCAGAGAGTGTGACGTCAGAGCCAGAGCCGGTGCAGCGAGGAGTTCTGAGAATCGACTTCTAGGAAACGGTAAATTTTAAAAGCCAAGCCTTCAGCCTCCGTCCTTCACACGTCTGGATCCCACTCTGGCGACAACACACTCCGAAGCGCTGCTGTACAAAACTCAACCTTTTACAGTTTAGTTGATTTCTTTTATATTTTTAAACCCGCTGCGCTTTTTTACACCCAGGACCGAGGCGCTGTTGTTTTATATATATATTGGGTGACAGGAGCATTTCCTGCTCGTCGAGCGAGATCTTTGTGTCGCGTTTTTAGTCCACATTTTCAAACAAGCCCTTTTAAATATATATATATTTATTATAAAAGCGGCTGTTTTTGAGCGTCTCTTTATGATTTGGTTAATATCTGAGGAGAATATCTAAAAAAAGGATTTTTCCCTTTCGGAGGATTTATTAGTATGATTCTTTGTGAGCGCGGGTGAGTAGTCGACTTTTCTTTGTTTCCTTGATCTCATTTTTATATTTCTGTCATAGTTTGGCCTTATCAGAAAACAAATCCACCTTATATGTACGCCCTGTGATAATAATAATAGTATAAGTATAAAAATGCTGTCCTAATAAATGCTAATAAAAGCAAAACTAAAATAAAAGGACTTAGTGAAGACTCAATGCAGAGTTCTTAGGATTTCTTGGAGATAATTATACATAAATAAGAAAATACAAATATTAGTGATTAGTCACATTTTAAATAAACCCAGTTTGTATTTAATGAGGTGTTTATGTTTATGCTGGAATAATTCAACCTTTCCTCTCATTTCCAGTCCCAGGACTCTGACCACTGAGGGCCTTCGGGGTATGAGGGAGGGAACCGTACCCCCGACCTCCTGCCTTCAAAGCACATCTCACGTCTGGGACCCCATAAAGGAGCTGACAGCCATTCGGCTAAACCTGTGCTATCTTGAAAATTCAGGTACAGAAAAAAAAAAGAAGAGTTTTCACCTGTTTTTCAAGCTTTTTCTTGATTAATTCCTGCATATTTCAGCGTGGGTTGGAACAGCTCGGTCTATAAAATGTGCTTTTTCTTCATTCTGCCTCAGGCTTGGGTGTTTGTAGTGGAATTCTGCTTTTCAACAATATTCTTTTGCATTAGAGTCAGCTGTGTCTGTCAGTGTAAACACAAAGCTGATGATAGTTTTGTAATAAATAACCTTCACGACTGTTCACAAAGACTAATAACCAGGGATGTGTGTGCAGGATGGTACTGGGGAGCTCTGACAGCAGCGCAGGCTCATGCCGCCCTCCAAGGCGCATCAGAGGGGACCTTTTTGGTACGGGACAGCAGCCACCCCATGTACATGCTGACCCTGACGGTCAGGACTGCACGAGGCCCCACGAGTATACGGATCCAGTACAGCGGCACCCGCTTTCTGCTGGACGCTAGCTCCCCGGCCCGCTCCAGCCTCTCGTCCTTCCCCGACGTGCCCAGCCTGGTGCAGCACTACATGGGTGCCGAGAGGAAAGCGGAGGAGCAGAGGGTAAAGAAGGACGAGCAGCAGCAGCAGCAGGACGAGGAGGACATGTGGAAGTCCTCGGAGCACGCAGTCCAGGACATGCCAGTAGTGTTAAAACTGAAGCGACCTGCGTACATATCCTGGAGCCTCCCCACGTTGCAGCACCTCGCACGCCTCGTCATCAATGGACACACCGACTGCCCCGACGAGCTGCCAATCCCGCGACCCATGCAGCGTTTTTTAAAGGAATATCCCTTCAAGGTATGAAAGGAGAGGGGGGGAGTCAGTCGACTAGACCCCGCTTGGCTGAATCTCGGCTTATTTAAGGGAAGAAAAACTCTTGAACAGGTCATTTTTGCCTGTAGAGGCCAGTCAAAAATAAAAAAAACGTTTCTGACAAAAAGAAATGTGCAGATTCAAGTTCAGACTGACGTGTCGAGGACTGGGTGTGAAAACAAGAACAGCCCAGAAAAAGAAACCCAGTACTGTAACCGTAGTTACTTTAAAGACAGACGTGGAGTTCGAACATCACAACTTCTGCATTTTCATATTGTTTCTAAGAAATACACAGATTTCATTGAGACATATTTTATGTCAATTTATTATTTTTTTTTTTTCCTCAGAGGAGCATTTTGTACTTTTTACATGTGTAAATATTTTTAATAAAATACACAATTTGAGAAAAGAAGTGGCCCGTTGTTCATATCTTTGCTTCCCTATTTGTGGGGAAATAACCGTCGTTAACAATCACATGCCGGCCGCTCTTGTGACACTTATTGCAAAACATTTTCACCACTAATCACCTTTGAGACACAAAGACTCGTGGCCTTTGAGCTTTTAATTTTGAGAGAAAAGCAGATTGTGTGAGGAAGTGTGTGTGTGTTTTGCTCAACAATGCATATGGACTGCATCTGAGTCAGCGGGGTGGACAAGCGGAGGGGAGGACCATTCATCAGCGGATTCACAGAACTACTGAATGCTTCCTGGGAGGAGTGAGGGCGATTCTGAGAGGGAGCGTTCTTAGAAAAGCTTTGGTAATTACCTACAGGTCTGAGTCTGCTTTTGTGCCGTCGCGCACGCGTTTTCATTGTGAGACGGGGCGTGATCGCATCTGCTACCAGGTGAAAAGTGCAACCGTGATGCGAGAACTATTCGGGGTTGTGCAAATTGTCGATGTTTTATTTTTTGTTTTGTTGTCTTTATGGGAAGCTCATATTGGAGCCTGCTCGATGGGGGTAGGGGGAGCCGAGGCAACCTGAGCTAAAGCCAGTGTAATAGGATCTCAGTTTCTCAATCCTGATCCAGTTTGCAGTCCTTGTTTGACTCCTCTTTCTGCAGGATGCAGAACCGTGGCCTAGGAAACAACAACAAAAGCTAAAAAAAAAAAAAATCTACAATTTGAATCAAAACCGTAACATCGTATTTATACACAAACCTGCCGCTGACGTCGTGTCGAGTTTCCAAGTACTGCAGCTCTTCCACGTTCTCCTCCACCCACTGTCGGACGAGCGGGGGGTGCCTGGGGTCCACCTCCAAGTAAACACGGCTGTTTATCCGAAGGGGAGGAATGACACAAAGGGGATTAAAATTTAATTAACAAAAAAAAAAATATGACAGGATTATCAGAAGTGACCTTGAGGTGCCTGGAACTGTAATTCATGGAAAGACTCCCAGAAAAGCTTAACTCGTTAAAGACGAAACACGATACTTGTGGGGTTTTTTCTTAAGCTAGCAGCTCCTGTGACAAATCGCCACAGCCGTTAAGAATTAATCCCAGGTGTGTGTGTGTTGACAGACCAAACTGTGGTTTCCTACCTGTGATTTGACAGGATGAGTGGAGCCAGAGTTAAAATGGGTTTGATCACATTTAGGCCATCTTCACCTCCGTCTAAAGCAGCAGGATCTTCATACCTAGAAGCAATAAAAATAAAACAATACCGGTAAAGTGCATTCCCAAAATTTTAGATTTCAATTTAAAAAATAATAAACTAAAAGGTATGCTTTGCATTCAGACATATTTACAAAAGGTTGATTTATTTAAACTCAAAAGTTCAAATATTCATTATTAATACAGTGCAGCTTTATAGGGAATTATGGCTTTCCCCCCAAAAACAAAAAAATATAGATAATTTTATTACAGCATTTCTACTCAGCATTAAAGAAGGTATTATGGGCTTTACATCATGTTATTACATCATTCCTCATGCATGTTTGACAAACCTTTGAATCTGCTGTGGTAGCCACGTGGAGCTGCCTAAACGCTTCCTGCTACAAAGCCCCGCCTATTTACACAAAGCTCCTCCCTGGAGCTCAGTCTGTACCCGAGCTCCGGCTCCACAGAGCAACTCTCCCCCGAAGCATCGTTTGAAAATGTGCTGAAGTGGGAGTGTTCGAAATGGTAGGACAGTTGTCCGAAACAACTACTTTTATTATAAATTAGAGTTTGTTTACATTTATTCTACAGTTTTTTTCTAAATTTACAATAATATAATATCTGGTTGCATTTGTACAAAATATAACTTAAGAGTGGCTGAAACTGCAAATTCAATTCCAGCAACAGTGACATTTTTATTTCTGGTTGGTCAAGCTACTTGTAATTGAATTTTTATAATATATGTAATTTAAGGCCTTATTGTCTTTATTTATAGATAACTATGATTTACCCATTTATAAAGGAATGAAGTTCATTGATCATGTTTATCTTGTTTATTATAAGTCAATGTACACTTAAAAAAAATCAAAAGCAACAATTCAGATCATAGAAAGAGTTCAAGATGTCAGTGTTGATTCTCAGAAAGCTGTTTCCTCACGTTGTGTCTGAATGAGTAATACAGTAAGATGAAGACTGCGTGACAAAAGTGTGGTGTAAAATTCCACTGATGGGATGCTCTGGATGAAAAACAGCCTGAGTAAATGCTTTGTTTTTGTTTTTTTTCCTCTCTCTCTGAGAGGAGCTGTACGATCTCCTCTGGCAGCTCAGTTTGCAGCTGACTTCAAATCAACACATCCAGCCAGAGGAAGAGGAGCAGCAGAATCCTATGAATCAGGAAATCATTCTCGTACTAAAACAAGCATAAATATTCTTTATGTGACGATGATGGAAACTAAACGACTTCTTATCTGCTTGTTTGTACAGCGATTCCACAGATTTTAACGCTGCCAGGTGCGTATCAGACCAACGCATCAAACAGTAACTAATTTGAGAGAATCATTGAGTGAAAGTAGATGTTTCTTCCCTCCCTTGACAGGAAATCTCTAATAAATCTAAAATCGACCCAACTGAACTTTACCTTAGGACAGAGCCTTTTTAATCATTGACAAACAGCGGGTGGAAAAAACGAAACAACACATTTTGTTTGCTTTTTCATTCGCACTCAGATGGATATTTTTCCTGAGCGCAGGTAAAAGTCTTTAAACTTGTCGACATACTGTAAAGATGACCGATTCCCTTTGAGTATAAGAGAAAGTTCAGATCTTGTGGAGTTATGTAGCGAGGTTATAAACATATTTTAGTGCTTGTAGTTTCTATTTAAATGCTCATTTTGGAGAAAAATTATTTTGTTTTGATCCGGCTGATGGGTTAATGGCTAGTTCAAGTGGTGCAAAGACTAAAATGAATTGCTGTCGACTTGAAACAACCTCAACTTCAAGAGTTTTGTATCAGTTCGTGCAAGCTTCAGGGCTTTTGCAGAAATCATCCAATCAAATTTAAAGCTTTTTAATACCATTTTAAGGCCTTAAATTAAGTAAACTCTATTTAATGCTTTTAAATGCCTCATGGAAACCTGATTTATAAACCTTTATACTGATGCCAGCTCCAAATGACACGGTAATTCTGGCAGAAATATTACAATTTCCCTGCTGAAAGAGATTTAATTTTAAATTTTCATGTTTTTTGGATTCACTATTTATCATGTTCCCCTTTTTAAAATTATTATATTATCATTGCATACGAATAGTTCAGGATCCTTTTCATTGTGTGCTGTACTCGTATAACTCCACACGTGACAAATAAATGTGACAACTAGCTGCCACTGTCACTATTTGCTTTAGCAAATAACCATAGGATTCTATGGCAATAATTCCAGGCCTTTTTGCACTGCCTAAATCAGCTTTAGTAACATAAATGATACAATAATCTATTGAGTACTTCTTTAAAACACAAATGAAAGTTTTATATATACACATTTTATTTTATTTTAGTATATTTCAGTCACCTATAAATTTCTGGCTCCAGTGATGTCATATCTTCTGAAAACAGGTACGGAGGGTTACTGACCAAAGCTGAAACTGACCCACAGAGCCTTAACACAGCTTCTGCATCTGGAAATGGACGTGCATTTTTTTTTAAATCAGCAGGTTCAAAAATACAGAAGATTGTGTGGATTTGTTTTTCTACTTACGTTTCATCACATCGAGATGATAAATCTGTAATCTGTCCTGAAGCCCCAACCTGTAGAGGAAACTCTTGTCAGCTAACATGGTTTACAATAAAAAACAAGACTTTGATTAAACAGAGTAAATCACAAAGATTCCAAAAGTTACAACTTTTTTTTTTTTTCTTCACACCTTGACGCAATTACCTGAAGGCATTCTCTCGGGTTAAATCAACAGCATCCTGGCTGCGATCCAAGGCAAAGACTCGGAGCTGGGAAAGCAGAAACAAACACTGGGAGTAAAACCTGTTTTGTCTTCATTAACCATTTCTGTCACGTTTTCTGTTTGCATGAAATCAATCAGAACTACTGACTTATGACAATGAGGTGACTCAGTCAAATTTGACAGATTTGAAACTGAAGTGTGGCGTGGTAGATCCAAACATCACAGAAGATCTTTGCTTCAAATTTTGACATGAAGTGAGCTGGGAAAATTAAGCATTCCATCAAAGAATGCTAGTTTCATTTGGTCTAAAGTGATAAAACTGATCATTTAAAGTAAATTGGGGTATTTTATTTAACTGAGACTATGTTTTAAATCTGTGCATATTCCTCTTTAATATCTCTAATTGACAATTAGTCGGACGTAATCTGAAAAAGAGCAGCGTTGCGGAAAAGTCAACTTGTCTGCAGCAGCCTCCTTATCTTTGCTTGAAGGGAAAGGCAAAACGAGGTTACAATCCTTACATAACCCCGCTGAACACACCCGACTAAACTGACGGGTTTTAACAACGAAGGAATGCGATGGACTAAAGTACATTTCCAACAATGCCTCGAGAGTCAGCCACCACACCGTAATTTGATGGAAATACAGAGAAAGCCTTCTTAGTAAGTGATCGATAACCGTTTATCGTGTGAAGTTAGTTTCGTGAGTTCTGTGGAATAAAAAAACTGTTTTTGTTTCATTGTAATCATGTGAAATAGTTCAGTCCTTGTGGGAGGAAAAAATAAATCCTTTTCATCGAGTTTCAAGCTTTCAGGTTTGTTGAAGGAACACAAAAGGCAGCAACAGTTTTCATTCACAGCTATTTCATTTAATCACAAAGTGTCTGCCCTTTTAATCGACTGTTTTTACAGAGGTCTTTCTCTGTATATCTGAGATAAAACAGTGGATGAAAAACAATTTTGCACAAGAATTTAGCAGAATGTGATAGAAGCACCAGGTTTGGCAAGACTTTCAAGAGTGTACAGAATCTGCCCAAATAAAAATCCAAGATGGAGGACATTTTACCACGACGGCACTAAACTGGACCAAGTCCAGTTTAGTCCTGTAAAATCGCACTATTTGTGATCTTAGTCAGTTTTAATGGATTCTTGCACGCTGAATCTAATTTTCTTACTTCTTGAAGCCTCAACATTTACAAGACATCTTTGCAAGCTTTAATTACAAACACTTTTACTTTTAGTTGCTTTTTATAATTTAGGCTTATTTTATATATAATAGACATTCCCCCAAAGAAAACATCTGTGTTTTGTTATGGTAGAAAAACAGGTGATTGTGATAGAAATGTCAAAAATGACTGTGATGATATCAGCTGAGAAAAACCCACATTCTCAGCCTTCATCTTCTGCCTCTGCATCTCTGCACGCACTCGGGAAAAGAACAGCTTCTGATTTACCATCCGCCCTTAACCATACTGACACTGCACACACCGATATCACCATGACAACAAAATATAAATACATTTTGAAGCCCTAGAGCTCATAAATAATCAGCATTAGCTTTGACAGCCTATTAGTTAGATGTTTAGAAAATTTAATAGATATGAGAAAGTGCTGGCGTGACGTTTGTGTCAGTGTGCACATGAACAAAATATGACCCGACAACCACCATCAGTGAGTTCCAGTGGTACACAAGATATTTTTCTAACAGACAAGGGTTAATGCCCAAGTTTGAAACAAAGATCTTGCAGCGTCTGTTAAGTTTGTTGCATGCTATCTACAAATGTGTTCATCATTGCGAACGGGAGAACAAGACCCAAAAGTGTCTTCAACTGTATTTTCTTCTAATTCGATTTGAGAAGCTTTCAATGCTTTCAGTCCCTGTGGTGCTCTGGAAGCAAAATGTGTCAGAGAGAATGGAAAGTGAAAACCCAGCAAGTCATTAGTCTAGACCAGAGGTGCCCAAACTTTTTCCTGTGAGGGACACATAACTTTTCCCTTCTATGACGGGGGTCAGTGTGTAACAGAAAAAGTGTGACGGTAGCAGGGATGCCTTAACATAAACATTTATTGTTTTTAGCTCCAGGAGCTAACAGTGCATTGAAGAGTTAAAGGACAGGAGGCTTCAGAGCGTCTGTCGGGCGCAGCTGAACCAGAGGTGCAGCGAGAACGCATGGTGCGAGATTTCCTCCTGCTAAAGCGACAGCTTGTGGGATTTGGAAATAACGTCTTGCTGACTTCTGATCACTTCGACTGGAGAAATGTTTTCTGATTTTAAAACTTTGGCTTGAAGTGATGCATCTTATTCCAACAGTGTCGCAGCACTGGTGCCTGCAGATGTAGACTCACTGTGCATAACTTGAGATTTTCCTTAGAGTTTTTTTAATTATTAGACCTTTTATTGCATAAATCAAATCCATGATATTCTTCAGTTTTTATTTAATTATATTTTTAACACGGTGGCAGTGGTG
The DNA here is from genome assembly GCA_031762495.1 of Anablepsoides rubrolineatus. Lineage (NCBI taxonomy): Eukaryota > Metazoa > Chordata > Actinopteri > Cyprinodontiformes > Rivulidae > Anablepsoides > Anablepsoides rubrolineatus. The sequence goes on along the minus strand of JARVGW010000682.1, from coordinate 12,060,311 downwards.
CGTTGCGATTGACTGCAGCTCTGCCTTTCCCTCTTCTCTCGACCTCCTGCAAAGGAGGCAGAGACAGAAATAAGGCATTATCTAATGTTGTAAACTGCAGCCACTAAATAACATTTGTAGATTTTGTTTTGTTTGTTTTTTGTTTTGTAAGGTAACTGAGTCAAAAGCGGGACAGTGTGCGTGCGTCACATTGTGTGTGTTGGGCCCGGTGTGGGACAGATGTGCTGTTTTTCAGCACCATGCGCTCATGTGGCCTGTAGTGGTGAGGTGCACTGATGAGATTTTCTCCAATAAAATCCTGCTGGCACCGCATCTGAGGTAGAACTGCAAAACCAACAGGGCAATAGCCACATTCTATGAATGTTTAGTCATTATCATTTAAAAAGAAAGTCACGGGTAAGAATTGATCATGACGGATTTTTTATTACCCCGTCAGTCAAAATGACAGACAGCAAAAAAGTCTAGCACAACCTCTGGTTTAGACCTCTATTAGTTCACCTAGTTTACACTTTATATAACGTTTTCATGTTTTGTGTCAAACAAATCACCTAAGCAGATGTATTTTATGTTTTCTTTAGTTTTCACAATGTACTTGATGCACTCCTGCAAATTTGGTTTCGAATGAAGTAAATGAGAATCTACTGCACCTGTCGAAGTTCTCCATGTTTTCTTGGGTCCGAGGGACTGCTACAGACATTTTCAGTTCCATTTGACAGGGGCTAGTCAAGGATTCACGGGGCAGACTAAAAAAAATGTCTGTCTGGTATTGTTCAGGGGGCCGGGCCAAATGTGGAGGCAGGCCGTAGTTTGAGGACCACTACTGGTCTAGACTTTAGAAACCAGTAAGTTCTGGTGTTTCATATCCTGTTTACTGATGCATTTAAAAAGGTAAAGCAGAGAGACTTTGCTCCTGGCAGTGACGGGAGATTCAGCATCTCTAAACATACAATTAACTCACCTGAGGCAGACTCTTCAGCAGGCTGAGAGAAATGGCACCAGAACCGCAACCCACTTCCACACATGTCAGCTGGGACTCTGAACCGGGTCCAGATTTCCTTCGCAGATCTGTGAGCACAAGTTCAACCATCTCCTGCACCGAACCCATCAATAAAAGAGGGTATTTTTTCATCATTTTCGGCCTGATTTTATTGTTGTGTCTGTGATGTACAGCTGTTTCTAACCTCGGTTTCAGGTCTTGGTATGAACACAGGAGGTCTCAGCTTCAGCGTTAGGTCTCTGAAGTCCCACTCCTCGATGATGTACTGCACCGGCGTTCTGCACATCGCAGTGGGAGTAACCTTAGTAACAATCATCAGATGCATCTGTGCACAGAGATGTGGAGGCTTACCTAGAAAGACGTCTGGTGCAGAGCCTCCACACTTGCTCTGTCTTTTCTCTGCTGAGGAACTCTGTTAACCTCTCCCGCTCGAGACTTTCCATCTGGGTAAAGATCAGGAGGAGATACATGTAGTTTGAAAAACGCCTCATGAGAAAACTTACACGAGGACTGCAGCTCACTGTTTTAGCTCCAAGCAGATGAGCAACGATGTACCCGCTGGACAGCTCAGGCTCCGAAACACCGTTCTCCTCAAAGTGTCTCCTCCAAACATCCACCGCCTGAAGAGCTGTGATCTGGCCTGCAGGTAAGCCTGGAGCACTGCTCCTGCGCCTGCTAGGAAAGCTCCAAATCCACTAAAAAAACAAAACATTTTGTTCCTTATTTGTGAACATATCACCCCAAGACAAATGTTGTCTTAGTGAGCCGACTGAGTGCAAACAGACAATAAAGGAAGTGAGTTTCTTGAACTTTGGGTCAACATTTTATCGGCGAACACAGTTGAGGAGAGATTTACGATGCGGCGTGCGAGACGGTGATTGATTGCTTTCTCAGCTGAGATTTAACAGCTAGCCGGTGGTCAAAAGTTGTAGCTGAATGTTCTCGGCCGCTCAGTAAACAAATTACTGCTTAGTCTCCTGCAATCAATCTGCCACTCAGATTAACGAGCAAGTGAATAAATAAAAAAAGAGAAATGTGCCAAATCAATGAAAATATAAAACTAAAATGGGACAATTACTCATAAACGGGGAAAAAAACGTACTTCCTTCTAATCCTTTGAATGTTGTTTAGTAAACAGAGTTAGTAATCTTTTACAGACAAGCAGACAAACCAACAGTACTGAAAATAATGGTAATAACATTGTGTCACCAGCATAACAACGGAAGTGCATGTGTTATATTTTCTGATAATGTGATGTAATGGAAGCATTTACACCAAAACAAAAAGTTAGGAAATTTGTAGATTATTTAATGTTATAACAAGGCTTCTTGATAATACATTTTCATTTTAAAGCCACCACCTCTTCTAAATATTTTGAAAAATATTAATCGCTTGTGGATGTGTACTTTGGGAACAAAAACTTTAATTGTAAAAATCCAAAACTGGAAATAAAAAGACTAATAAAACCAAAATTACAAACTACATTTGTTGTAGAATTATCCCAAACTATTCCTTTATTTGCTTTTTCAAGCCATATTAGTTTTAATAAATATGATTTTGGTCTGTAAGAGAAAACTGGACTTGCAGAAAACCCACTCATGTACAGGGTGATGTCCATCTCCTGTGTAGACATCTTCAAAGTCGAACAAAATTTAGGTTGTCTAATAATAAGTCATCGTGTGACAGGGTCTATAGTCAGGACAAAGAATGAGCTCATTCCTCATAACTTAGAACATAATAATAAGCACTCAATGTTATCGTGACCTTGTTTGTGAAGACTATTTTATGTGTCAAAATGTGTTATTGGTATTTTTTTTAAATTAAATGGTAACTTGTGACAGCCAGGATGTTGAAAGTATTTTATTGCTAAGCATCCATCCTTCTTTTTATACCTGAATGATTAAAAGGTCAGAGTTATTTTGGTCTAATGAACAAACAATAATTTTAAGTACTGATAATGAGTGGAAAATCAGCTAAGTCAAAATAAATGAATGAACACCTTTTAAAGAGCTGAAGGAAAGTTTGGCTCACTGAAAGCAAAAATAAAAACAACTAGAAAAATTTGCATTTCCTGCGAAAATGCAAGTGTGAATGCCTTAAGCTAAAAGCTTTAGCTGAACGCTGCTGAATAAGCTGAAATTGAGCTGAAATTGAGCTGAACATGTTTAATAGCAAAACAGTTAAAGCAAGTTCAATTTAAAAAGCTAAAGAAAGCAAAAAAAATGCAGAAAAACAGTAAAATGGAGCAAAAGTATAGTTGAAATAGCATAAAAAGCTAAAAGCTAAATGCTAA
>JARVGW010000682.1:12027361-12053469 GCA_031762495.1 Anablepsoides rubrolineatus | reverse complement strand
ATTCAAAGTCAATGGGCAAAAAAGTAGCTAAAAAAGTGAAATAGCTAAAAAAGTAAAAGTAGCTGAAAAAATATGAATAGTAGCACCCTTCACAGGAAAGAGCTGAACGTTTTGATATATGAATTGTTGAAGTAGCACAAAAATTGTGGAACGAGTTAGGTGTCAAAAAACGTACGGAAGAAGTATAGGAAAGATAATAATAATAATAATAAAGAGAAACATGAAAACAATAGTGTGAATGCCATATAAGGCATTCACACAATGAGGGGTGACATAAAACGTGCACCGTATTGTTTTCACTTCAAACAAAAATCAATTACCTTTAGTCCTGCACTCCTGCACCTCAAACATCTGTAGTTTGTTGAACTCAGTGTTCTTCTCCACATGATTAAGTAAACACGGTCAGTACGTCATTACTCGTGGACTTACGGCTACTGTTTATTCGCTGTCTCATCAAGGACACAATCCATACACCGACAAAAGTCCTTAAAAAAACATTGTCATGCTGATTATACACAATTGCGCATAAAAAAGTGTTTACTTTCTGGAAGCAGCAGCATGCTGTTTTAACACATGGCACACAAATCCGGTTTTTTTCTACGTTCTGATGACGTAATACGTCAGCACATGCGGCGCACATTACGCAGCACTGACTATACTGAGTTGCGCTTCCTTCTAAGACATCGGGAATTTTAAAATATAACAGCATTGTGCACATAATAATGAACCAAATAGAACTGGGGGAAAAAACAGACTGTTGACTGAAAACTATGATAATAAAAACAAAGCATTTTAATCAGTTTTATTTAATGTAAATGTCAGAAAAAGCTGACGGTAAAAATAAAAATAACTGCGTAACTTGAAGATACTTTCATCAAGCTGTAGGAGATTTCTGGCTCAGACTACTTAAAAGGTAACGTCATTATCATCCTAAATTCATATTCATTTTACTTTGTGCACATTTATTTTTTATAAAGTTATCATTTTTTAAGTTTATTTTTGCCCCGATGTCACATTTTACGATGGGTGAGTAAATTCCGCGGAGTCCCTGAATGCAACAGTGTTGTTGTTTTCCCAGTTTAGACACACATTGAATTGCCTTGTTAAAGTATTAGACACCAGAGCAACGATGCTTCATTAAAACAGCATATTGGAACAATGTATAGGACGTAGCACAATGTAACAGATATTTAAAATGATGTAAAAGCGACTCATTAACTTTTATTTCACCGCGGAAGCTAAAACCTAGCTAGCTAGCTAACTAGCTTGTACTGTTTACTTCACAGAAAACGAAAGGTGGAAACCCAGCTGTGACTTCTGACACCATTCAGGTGAAGCTAAATTATTTAAGCAGGTTTTAAGTCCCTTGTTAGAAAGTTTACAGACATGGCCACACGGATAGAGTGTATATTTTTCAGTGAATTCCATCCTACTCTGGGCCCAAAAATAACATATCAGGTAAGTGTGGATGTTTCTTTAAAATCATTTTAGACAGTAGATATGAATCGAGAATAGCTGTATTATTAAAATGAACATGCACATTCATTGTGTTTTTTGTCATACCTGGGACTTACCTCGTTGTCTTTGTAGATATTTAAATAAATAGTTGTATTTTTTATTTGATAATATGTGATTTAAAGTCTCTAATACCTACTTTTTAAGTTACATTCATGGTTTTGTCTTTTTCCTAACAGGTCCCAGAGGAGTATATTTCACGGGAGTTATTTGACACGGTTCAAGTCTACATTATTACCAAACCTGAACTACAAAACAAACTAATTACAGTGTATGTAATCCACTTCGGCTCTTCTGCCTCTTTTTAAAAAAATATTTCCAGGAGTGCTTTTTGCTTGTATCAAACTGAACCATCTTTTTAATTTAATTATCTTTTATAGGACTGCTATGGAGAAAAAGTTAATCGGCTGTCCTGTGTGCATCGAACATAAAAAGTACAGTCGAAATGCCCTTCTCTTTAACCTCGGCTTTGTTTGTGATGCTCACACCAACACCTGCGCTCTTGAGCCGATTGTCAAAAAGCTGTCTGGGTACCTCACAACTTTAGAGGTAATGTGTGATGCCTTAGTAGATTGCTTTTGCCTTTATATGTTTTTTAAGCAACATGTCCAAACTGTGATGTACGAGATTTTCTGCATGTTGTGTTGCAGCTGGAGAGTGGCTTCATATCAAACGAGGAGAGCAAGCAGAAACTTCTGCCCATAATGTCGACTTTGTTAGAGGATCTTAACGCAACAGGAGCCTGCACATTACCTATAGGTATTGTCTTCTTTCTTACTTGGCAGAATAAGTGAATCAGTGAGATAACTTTAGGCTCAACTTTGAGTTTTAACTTCAACAAAAAGAAAAAAAAAACAGCACATTATACTAGTTCATCAAGACCAGCTGTCCTATAAAATACTTTTAAAAATCCCAGAATAACAAAATCCTCTCTCAACCGACACTTCAGAGGCTGGATGACAACAAAAGAATGTTGACACTTATAATAGAGGCTTGCTGTTTTAATTATTTCTATTTTACTGTTTAGTCTTCATCTAAGGAGAATCTGAAACAGTCAATGTCACATCTGACAGGTTCTTTTCCGCATATTTCAAGGATACAGCTTAAACACAAAAAGTTAATTAAATTCACAGTCTCTTTTTTTATTGTGAGGGATTTGGCATTGATATCCTTCACAATTAGACACATTAACATCGTAAGTGTTGACTTAAAGCTACAGCTTTGTTGCTTTTAGTGTCAGATAACCTGAAGTTTCTGAAATTGTGTAGATACTTTATTAATTCAAGAGAAGAATAAAATAAACATTACCACGTTATTAAATTCACAACGGTTACACTAATCAATTGAATGGAAGTAAATATACTAATTAAATCTCATTAATTAAATGTATTTTTTAAATTTCCTTCTTGTTTTCATACTTGTCTCAGCAGGGTGACGTTAAACAGCTGTATGTAAAAAGAAATCAACATGCATTGCATAAATGGGCACATTTAGACAATTTAGAGTTGCCAATTAACCTAACATGCATGTTTTTAGACTGTGGGAGAAAAATCTTGTTTTGGAATCCACCTCAGATTGTACAGGCCTCAGCTAGCTTGTTATAATCTCTTCAAAAGTACAATTAGAAGAAAACCTTCTTTGAACGGTTTCTCAGAAATCCTCTTCTCTTAAAAAGAAAACATTGCAGCACGGATTAAGGTAGCAAATCTTTAGCTGAACGAGCTGTAAGACCTCTAAAACAATGTCCTTTGAACTGGCAAGACAATGCAAAGTTTCACAGCTTGTCGAAAAAAACACAAGTGGATTTGGTAACAAGACGTTAATGCACAGCTGCAGATCTACAACAAAATGTCAGAAAAATAAACAAAAATCCTGCATTGACCATCTCTACAGAACCAAACTTCGAATTATTTGTACGATTACTGCAGTTTCTTTCTTTTTTCCCGCACTGCTTTTAGGTCTTGGCTTAGTGTTTTTTGTTGAATAATGACACGATGTCATGTGTTTGTTTATCTGAGTGTGAATTTGGCCTAATTGTAGGTCATGATAAGGAGCAGATAAGTTTTACTGTGTCCTGAAACACAACTCTTTTCAGCTGAAAAAGGGTGTGTTCACTTTGCACCGTGACTGCAGTGTCTGCTGTAAGTAAATATGGCTTACTGTATTCCAGGTATTTGCTGCTGTATTGCTTATTATAAGCTGACTGTGCATTTTACTGTGTTCAGTTGAGATCTTCATTATTGTTCATTAGCATTTTCCCATTAAGTGCATCAAGACTAACCGAATGGTTCTGTCTTTTGTTTTCAAATGTTAGAACTTTACTGAAGCTTGTACTTAATTTTATAGCTTTTTTTTTCTCTTTTCATTCTATTTATATTTATGCCTTTTTGATTTATAGCGAGAAACTGCAAAAGTCTTGAAAAAGTTTACAGTTCTTCTTTTATGATATTTGGTTTTACTGCTCTTTCTTCTAGGTAAAAAACAACTTTTGTGAAAACTGGTTCTGAGGTATAAAAGTCTTCAGAGGACGTGTTGCCAAGCCTGTTCTTCGCGGAATCATTTTTCCTAGAAATATTTGGTTATTATTGGCTTCTGGCACGAGTTCCTCTTTTCCCAAAATCCAGTTCATTAGAAGCACTTTAAAACCGAACAAAAGGACACAATGCTTGTGTTATGTGCTTGTTACGCGTGCCAAGAGCAGTTAAAATGCCAATTCTTTTAACCAGTTGGATTCTGCTTTTCCCCTCTGTTTTTAGATGATTCCAACACCATCCACCTAAAACTGATTCAGCTGAGGAAAGACCCTCCAGTCGTCCAGGAATATGACGTTCCTGTTTTTGCCGAGTGCAAGGATCTCTACATCAAATCTCAGTGGGATCTCACTACTCAACAGGCAAGAACAATAAGCGGTTGTTGATGTCAACAGGCGGAGGACATGTGCCTGAATTCCAAGAAGCAATGATAGAAAGATTAGAGACTAAAGGCTTATCGCAGTTTAGAGATATGGAAACTTGTTTCATTGTCTTTTTTGATGTGTGGAAATGAGGCTATTTTCCAGGAGAAGGTGCTGTTTAATTGGTGCAATCCACTGCTGTTGCTGCTGTAAAATATCACTTTCACGTGTTTATAGTGAATGTTGTTTATATTCATCTAACACTTTAGACGGTTAAGATCAAAACAAAGATGTAAAGCCTTCTGTTATGTTTTGTTCTCTGCAGATTCTGCCTTACGTCGATGGCTTCAGACACATTCAGAAAATTGCTGCCGAAGCCGACGTGGAGCTGAATCTTGTTCGTATTGCTGTGCAAAATCTCCTGCAAGTACATTTTTACTAACTTAATGAAATCTGCATTTAAACACATCACAACAGGATTATCCAGGTTTAAAGCGAGATTCTGTGCATCAAATCTTCAAGAAGCGACTAGGGGTGTAGGAAAATATTAATGCACTGAAATATTGTGATATTTCAATTCCTGATGCTCTGATTTTTTTTTTAATCAGTGAGGTGGTGGTGAAGGATCGATAACTAACCTCAAGTCAATCTGGAGCTCCGTGCGTTTACAGCTCCAAAACAGAAGTCCAGTTACTTCATCTTTTTACTTTTTATTTTCCATGTAGATTTTAACATCCAGCCTCGGTCGCGGAGCGTATCGATCCTAAAGTTACTCAGTCCATACTCCAAAAATAAAATGCTTCACCAAAGCATCCCGCTCAGAGTCTGGTTCAGATATAAACACTGAACTAAACAAGCATGTCAGATAATTATTTAATCTGCTCTGACTAAACAACAACTTCAGATTCGAGGTGCTAAAAGTAGCATCCATGCTAACTCTGTAAACAAACAGCCGGCTGAATGAGACGTGACGTCTTTCCCTCTGCGCGTGCGTGTCACATCAGTGCCATGTTACGTTCACACTGGAGTCTGATGCAGGTCGCATTTAAAAACTTAACATGAACGTTCACACCAAAAGATTGGATTCTTTCAAAAAATCAGAATTGAGCATTAAGACCTGCAGTGTGAACGTAGTCCTGGATATTTTGTGATTAATTAAACACATTTTTGATACATTCTTATATCGTAGACTTTGTGATCAGTTGCAATCGTTTACTTTAACCAGTAAGAGAATCAACAAGTCTCTATTTTTAAAAAATGGCAGTATATCGCTTTGCTTACAGTATCTCAATATATCCTATCATGACCCCTGTGTTGTGACATGTATCATATCACTAAATTCTTGCCAATACACAGCCCTACAAGTGACATGGTTTTAATTAAGTTTAATTGCTTCAGATTAAGCTTTAACAAGGGGACAATGATAAAGATATATTTAATTCCACTTTCTCCTTTACAGGTATTATGGGGTTGTGACTCTGGTGTCAATATTTCAGGTACCAGAATAATTAATTGATCTTTTTTCCACCAAGGGCTGCCATTTTACCGCAAAACATATATTTTTACGTTATTAAAATGTCCTCCAATACGCTTCATTTATTGTGGATAATGTACTTGATGGTACCTACATGAGGGTTGATTTGTTTTGACAGCTTTCTTATCACTTCTTCTAGTACTCTAATGTGTACTGCACAACCCCCAAAGTCCAAAACCTTATTGATGACAAGTCCATTCAAGAGGAATGCCTCTCCTACGTCACTAAGCAGGGTAAGAAAGCACAATTATAAATCACGAAGTATTGATTTAATTCGCCGTGTCAATTTTTTATTCTGGTTACTGTCAGGTCAGAAACGTGCCAGCCTCAGAGATGTGTTCCAGCTGTACTGTGGTCTGAGTCCAGGAACCACAGTGCGAGATCTTTGCTCCCGCTACTCGCAGCAGCTTCAGAGGGTCGATGAGAGGTCAGTGCCGCTCTCCATATTTGGTCCTGAAATGACATCTGCTTCTGGAATGTCAGCTTCAGAGTGATTCAAACTAGGTCATGTTGTGATTTTTGTTTTTTATCTAGGAGGCTAATCCAGTTTGGACTGATGAAAGCTCTGATTCGGCGGCTGCAGAAGTATCCAGTGAAGGTGGTCCGTGACGAGAGAAGCAGGCGGCCTCGACTGTACACCGGTAGTCATAGTTATGATGAGATCTGCTGCAAAACAGGCAAGTTTCAAGGCTTGTTGCTTTCCATCACATGGCACTGAGCAGTATAGCTCTATTTTAGGCAGTACAGAAAATGATTCAGTTTAATGGTACCATCCAGTAATGAGTAAACATAACAGGCATTATTATCTGCATCAACATGAACATCAATAGAAATCCTTGTTTTATAAACTCCATTATAATGGTGTGTCACCATATTTTGTGCAAAAACATGCCTGTTTGGGTGAACTCATAACTAAATTGTCACTTGGGGAGAGTGAGAGTGTGAATGGTTGTCTCAATCTGACATTAATCATAACATAATTAACAAATACCTCATTAATCTCTCAGTAGATTCACACTTCATAAATGTGATAACAAGCAGCATTTTTCTATTCATGTCAGTCATCTTTATTGCCTGAACATTATCATATAATAGAAAAGCATCATTTTATTTAATTACCTATTAATGGATGTTTCATAAAATAACCGTTTGCTTGTAATTTACCTATGTTACAGGTATTAGTTACCAGGAGCTGGATGAGCGTTTGGAAAATGACCCCAACATTGTTATATGCTGGAAGTGATGGCACATAAAACCGCCAGCCTGAAACATACAGACATACCTCAACCAAAGGTGCCTCGAACAAGACTTCTCTGATCAACAGTCAACTTAAAGATGTTTTGTAATTTTTCTAAGCTTATTTTTTTAATGTAATCCTGTAATCAAAAGCTATGACCTTTTTTGTGTTTTGATTAAGTTATAAAGGAGAAGCTTATTAATCCTGTACCTTTGTAAAGCAGAGATTACACCACAGTACAACTGCTGGGTGTAATTTACCATCTAACACTGTAGCGTTATGCGTTTATATGCAGGGTATCATTAAAAAGAACAAAGGTTAAAATTGTGTTTTGAAGATTCCTTTCTTAGTTATTGCATTTCTTGTTGCTCAAAACGACAGTGGAAATACAATTGTATCTGGAGAAAATAAAGAAAGTTAGATCTTATCAGATTGGGTAAAATATTTACTGAAGAGAATCAGGAAAGATTAGATGTACTTTAAAGGACAGTGTATTTGTTTTATTTTAAACATGATACGATACAGAAAACAATATACTTTACCACATATTTTTAACAGTACTTTATTTTATGTGCGTACTATAAACATTTTAACTAATATGACTGACAGTAAATCAAGAACAAAAACCAATATTTCACATAGTTTTGACTACTCACACCATATTGATGATTGTGCTTACTGATTAAACCAGATTGTATAGTTTTTATCATTCTTACATTATTAATAAAAGACAAGTGAAGTGGGTAGGTGTGTTTTATAACCCCTTTTAAGGTCGTTTGCGTCTGCCTTGTGTCCTTGTTGCCAAGCAACGTAACAACCAATCATATCGCTCGGCTGAAAACCCGTTTTACATTAGTATTTGTCGCCCCCTGGTGGCGGGTTTAACAAACTGCACACTTTTCGGCCATTTGTTTACAGTTACTACGGCAACCACTGCCAATATTCGCCATTAAAACATTCGCTGAAGATTGGAGTTTTTAAACTCGACTAGAGTGAGATTTTCTATCGAAATGGATACGTCGGTTATTCTGCCTGGGGAAGCAGAAGGGTTTATTCAGAATCTGCAAACTTTTACCCTCCAGGAGGTGGGCTCTGCGAGGTAAACTACTGTTGTTAGCAAACTAGCATTAATTTAGCTATAGAGTTATAATAATAGATATTAGTTATTTAGCTAGACTTTTGCTAGAGAAAATTACTAGAGAAATTGTGAATGCTTCATGCTGGAAAGCTGTTGAAATTGAGCTGGAAATATTTAATAGCAAAATTGTTAACGTGAGCTCACGTTGAATAAAAATTAGCACAAATCTAGTTAAAAACAACTGAAACCAGTTAAAATAGCTGAAAACATCTGTAAGAAGCATAAATAGCATAAACCAGCAGAAAAAAACTAAGTAGAAAATAGCAGAAGATTAGCAGAAAGAAGCAGAATTTTAACTGAAATAGCAGAAAACAAGCTAAAATTAGGAAAAAAATTATAGTGAAAAAAAAAATAGTAAAAATGAAAAAGAGCAGAACCAGAACAAAATGTGTAAGGTGCTGTAAAGATTTAGAAACATGTTTGACGGGTTTTAAGGATGTTGAAAACAGCTCCATTCATTTTCAATGGGAAAAAAGTGGCTGAAAAAGTAGCTGAAATACCAAAAGTCATAACATAAATGAGCTGAACGTTTCTATGAATTGTTGAAATAGCACAAAAATTGTGGAACGAGCTAGTTGCCCAAAAACAGAAGAAAAAAAAAAAGATCTCAATAGTGTGAATGCTTTAAAGAACATTTACACAATAATAATTTGACCTTATCTGGACTTCATTATAATGACAGCCTTCAGTTTTCTTTGTTGGTATGAATGCATCTCAGTAAGACTGAAAAACAGAAGTGAGACAATTTTATATATTATAACTGTCACACACTATAACCTCTTTAAAGCTAAATACAAAATACTTCCTCATTATTACAGTTGAAAATGAGAACAGAAAATAGGCCTGTCCCAAAATAAAAACTGCATGATTTTGAATGTCGTCATGTAAAATGTGTGCTTTTTCATCTCTTTATGCATTAACAGATGGTTCAAACAACATGAGTATATTGAGAAATTGAACATGCAGGCAATACTGAATGCTTCGGCGATGCATGATGAGTTTGTCAAAGACCTCCTGGTATCGCTTGGAAAGGTGAGTGCCACCACATATGCAATGCCACATTTAACATTTTCTGTGAAGATCAGGAATATAGTCCTCTTTATAGATACCTGTTCTGATCTATGAGATGATCCTTGTGGAGGTGTGGAAGCAGAAAGTGTTTCCTGTCCTGTGTCAGCTGGAGGACTTCAGCCCTAAGAGCACATTTCATCTTTACACGGTGGTGAGTGTGAGACTGTAAAATGAAGATGGTCAGCTTGCAGTGGTCATATATTTGTTTCTGTACTTCTTAGCTCCATCACGAGGCCACAATCATAAACCTGCTTGAAACAATACTGTTCCATAAGGTCAGTCAAGGCTTAAATATCTCTAAATACATTGTTTATTATACATAGGATAGGTTTGACTCAGCAGGCCACTGTCTAAACTTTGTTATTCTGTATTTTTGTGTGTTTGGTTGTTAGGATTCATGTGATGCAGCTGACGACTGTCTTCTTGACTTGGTGGATTACTGCCACCGTAAACTCACCCTGCTGGCCAGCGAAGCAACCAGGCCAGGCGATGATACTCAAAAACCGCACAACCAAATGTGCTCCATAGAGGTAAGACTCTTGTTTTGTCTTATTCTGGCACCTTGTTCAGTTTATAGCACTGCAGCCACAGTATTTTGTTTGACTCTGTGAAGGAGTTACAGATGCAGAATGCTAGGCTGGAGTTTAAAATCTCCCTGAAAGCTGTGGCTGTGCTGCACTACATCACAGATCACACTGACAGGTATGCAAGGTAGAAATTCATATACGGTCATGGTTTTAAGCCATGTCAAAATGAAATGTTCAACATTGTCTCTGACTCCTGCTGGTGAGATGAATTATGTATGTAATTCTTTTTTTTTCTCCAACAGTATCAGTGTGATTAACCAAATGCTGTGCACACACAACATGCCGTGTGTTCTGGTTCAGCTGATTGACTGCTGCCCTTGGAGTCGCTGCCAGAAAGGTACATCTCACTCTATGCGTTTCAAATAGAAACAAAAGTATCACAAATAATGCTTGACTTTTTGCTTTAGCTCCTTGTTGGATTTTGTATTAATTTTTAAATACTGCTGTTCATTTTAAAGCTTTGAACATCTTTAAAAGTATTACAAATGTATTAAACTGAGTACATGAGATCCTGTGGACTTTTTCCATTAGAGCCCATTAGACTATTTCGTAGTTAAAAATTGTTACAAATGCGCATTGCAAAGTAATAAATACAGTAGGAATTTTTCATAATTATCTAAACTATAAATCTGCTTTTTGATCTTGTTGAATTTGCACAATTCCAGTAACGTTTTCATAGTAAACTCAACATTTTACCAGTTGACCTCTGACCCAGAAGAGCTAGGCTCTGCTAGTGCTCAGAACTACAAAATGGTCTGTTGTTTGAAACAAGCAAAGCACCCTTTTAAACATTTTTTTTTTGTGTGTGCCAGTTTTTGTCTGCTTTAGGCAAAACACGAGTAAGACACTCTCTTAAAGTAACCCTACTTCAATGTCTGCTCTGCGTTTCACTCTGCAGGTGAAATGCAAAAGTACATTGATGGAGAATGGCAGACGATTCCAGCTGAGGACCATTTAAAGATGACTAAACTAGACGGGCAGGTCTGGCTAACACTTAACAATTTGCTGCTAAAGGAAGATTGCCAAAGAAAGTACGACTTCAACGGTTTCAACAAGAACCAGCTTCTAAAGGTATACGGTTCATTAAATCTGTGCAGACGCCTTGCAGCTGCACGTGATTTTAAACGTTAGAGCCGCGTGTCGGGCTGTTTGTGTGTTGCTTTATTTAGCCGGCGCCTGAACTCAGTTAACTCGTATGAAAGTTTAGGAAACGTTCAAGTGGCTGTTTGTTTTCTCCTCACATCCTATCTGACATCCTTCCCTGTTGGAGCACAGATTCAGTTTCCAGTGGATGTTTTTAACGTGTTTCCTCCAATTATTAACCTCTCATCCTTTTCCTTAAACATTAATTATATAACCAGGGAGCCTTGAGCGCCCTGCAGCATTCTGATTTTTGTAACGGTGCTACTGTTCATCCTGCATGTCCCACAGCTCAAGGCTTTCTTGACAGATGTGCTGATCGATCAGTTGCCAAACCTGATTGAGCTTCAGCGTTTCCTGGCTCATCTCGCTGTTACAGACCCAGCCCCTCCGAAAAAAGTGCTTGTTTTAGAACAGGTACTGTCATTTTTATAAACGTGCTTCTATCTCTGCTCCTGCGCATTTACTAGCAGTTTTCTCCTAACGATTAGATCACTGCAATGTGGAACTGCATCTTCAAAGAGAATTCTGGGAAGTGGAAGGCAATAGCCAAGTATCAAATCAAAGAAGTGTTCAGCCCATCCGACAGTGACTTGAAACAGCAGGCCCAGAGGTAAAGCTGAAAAAACAGATCTAAGTGAGCAGTAAGGGTACAAGAGAAGCAACTGACATGTTTCATTTACTCAGATTTACTCAGATTTACAACTTGGATGTGATGGAGAGATTGCTCCCTGAGAAACCAAAGTGTGGATCCTGTGGGAAAGAGGCTTTGAAACGATGCTCTCGATGCCAAGGAGAGTGGTACTGTCACAGGTGAGACCTGTAGATGTTTGTCACAAACAGACCCATCCACTGTTGCCCTTTTCAAGCTTAAGGTAACCCAAAAATGATCAAACAGAAACTAACTTTACACCTTTAACTTATGGACTTTAGGTTACTGAAAATGTTTATCAGACAACATTTGATGTTAGTAATTACCTGGGCTGACTTTTGAACAGAGAAGTGGAATGCAGATCTAATTACTTGTTACTTCCCTGCTGATATAAATAACGGGTATCTGTCTCTTGTTTATTTATTTACTTTCAGAGAATGTCAAGTAAAACATTGGCCAAAACACAAGAAAACCTGCCAGCTCCTTACTGAGGCCACAGAGAGCATCCAGAAGGATCTGCAAATTAAAGCCTGAGGGAGCGACTGCACCGACTGAGATGTGATAAGAAAATACAAAATCCAAAGAGTGAAATGAGGACACTGCTTTGGTGTGATATAGTGAAGTCATTTGTGTTTTTGTTTTTCTTTTGTACACTATTAAGCCTCTGTAGTGTTTCACACATACTGTATTAAAGTTTTAAACGTTTTGTCTTGTGTCTTTTTTTTGCCAAAGAAAAGTAATTATTTTGTAAGAAGTTCAGCCTATGAAGAAATAAAATAGCTGATACACTACAATATTTACTGTTATTATAAGCATGTTGTCTTTATTCTGGTTTAAACGTCACCCAAACCCAAAAGTGTTTTTTTATTTATGTAAAGACAGCATTTAGAGATGGAGGGGGTGGGGACTTTTTTTTTTTTTTTTTTACACCCACTCAGCTGTTCTCCAGACTCAAGCACCCCCTTTTTTTTCTGCTGCGTGTGTGTGAAGACATTCCGGATGTCGGTGCAGCACAATCTCATCTTTCACTCTCTTCTTCATCACAATCCGCTTCCTCCTTCAAACAGCACGAGTCCTCTGCTGGATGGTGCGACTCCAGCCCGGCTGTCACGCGTTGTCTCGGCCTGGTGTTCTCTGCAACCTACCGGTGAATTTCAGAAGATGTAGCCGAGGTTTTTGCACAGCTCCGTTATTTGGAAACTGTCCGACATTTCTGCGGAAAGTTGTTTTTTTTTTTTTTTTTTGGACCCTCCTCGGATGGAAGAAGTTCTGAAACAAAAGCAGCCTCGGGGCGGGTTTCTCCGCTCTTCTGGTAAGTTAAACTAAACATAACTCACACTGTTCACTTCATTTTAGTCAAACATTCATATATAAAAGTTTAATGTGTACTTTTCGCGTTGTGCTCATAAGTAATATTGTCTACAGTTCTGGTTATCGACATTACATGTAGTTATTAGTTAATGAAAACACCTAATTAAATTAAAATAAAATGACTTAGTTGTAGACCAAAAACAGATGAATGATTTTAAATGAATAAACACGCATCATGGTCGTTTCAAAATGAAACTAAAACAGATTTAGAGTTATACTTCTAGCATCTTAATTTAACTTATGTTAATTGAAAAATGTATCAAACTGAGCTATATGAAGTAGTTGTGTTTTTCCCCTGCACCACTTTCACCCAAATCTGCTATTTCTGAATCTTTCAGAAAATAAAATAAAAGCTGTCCCTGCACCGTTTGTGCACCAAAAAGCCATGCAATATCTCAAATAACCCATTTCAAGTCCAAAATAATATAGTAAAACTTCAAAAACCGCCTCTATATGTAATAAATGAGGAGCTGTGTTGTTTGACCACAGTGACGTCACATCGCTCCTCCTCTCTCAGAGGTTCTGAATGGAAATTCAGAACCTCTGAAAGGTTAATTTCAGAATTTCATTCTGTCTGAATGACTGCAGAGTAGATATAAACAGTTTAGTCTATTTTAATGAACCGGAAGAAGGTGTGAATATATCTGGACCACAATACGTGACAAAATACTGACACTGATGTTATTAAAAAGATAAATAGCTTAAAAACTTGAAGAAACATGTGGCACTAACTACAGGATACAGCTTAGTTTGTGGTTGCAATATTTTGAATTAAAAGAATCTGATTCTGTCATGTCATAAGATAAAGGAGATATTTCAGCTTGTTTTTTTAATTTAATGTAAAAAAAAATGCCAAGCAGAAAATCCAAACAAGGAGTTTTTAGCAACAGAATCCATCAAACTGAGGATTGTCAGAGTCTAATTGAACACAGCGTATCATAAAATAGGCCTACATAGATAAGAACAGCAGTTCATCATTATGGAAGAGGGCAGCATGACCTAACATCAAACTGGGAACAGATATATAATAAACATGACATTTCTGTTGCCTCCTAACAAGGACATCTAAGAAGATCTATCAGTAAATGTTTTTTCATGACAGATTAAAGTAAAAAGAAAGCCAAACAGACTGAACAAGTATGGCTTGTTTGGAAGAGTTGCAGAAGAAAGTCTCCTGTTTTTAAAATGAACAGCGTATCAGCACAAACGCCTCATGCTAACCGTCAAACACTGGTGGAGCTGCATGATTTACAGCTACAGGAGCTGGGCAGGTAACTGTACAATCCTCTGTGTATCAAAGTATTCTTGACTCAGATGAAGACAGATAAACATGGATTTAACTGAGTCGTGATGCAACAAGACAAGGATCCCAAACAAATCTGACAGAAGGATGGAAAACAAATACATAAAGTCAAAATCCAGACCTCAAATTGAAACACTGTGCTAGGTTCTTAAAAGAGCTGTTTCTAAACAAAACTCTCAATAAACTGAAGCAACATTGTAAAGAAGAGTGAGCCAAAATACTTCCACAATGATGTAAACAAAGTTATTGCTGCTTAAAATTTCCTTCGAAAAGCTGTTGAGTACTTAGGTTTTCACACTAAGCTTTTCAATATTAGTTTTTTTTGTTTAATAATACGTAATGACATTGGGAAATGTGCTGTTTATTTTACTATATGTAAGGTTTAAATCATTTTGAAAACCAATAAAGACCAGTTCGTTTTATAATAACACATAAAACCGAATAAATAAAAAAAAAGCAGATTTTCTTTTTCCATTCACCGTTTGTTCAAGTTGCACATTTACTTGCATTTCAATGTACAATTTAAATTTCAAGCACACATGTGTTAACAGCTTAATCAAATCTTTCTCTAAAGGGGCAGTATTATATATCTTTCAGGCACATAGTTCAATTCTACCACAAACAGGTAAATATGTTACCTTCAGTTGTTATGAAAATGCGGTGTGTATCAAAAATAAAATTGATTTTGCATCAGTGTATCTAAACACCTTGAAATTGACCTCTGCCTCTTTAAGAACCCCCTACCATTTCAGACACTCCCACTTCAGCACATTTTCAAACAATGCTTTTGGGGGAGGGGTGCTCTGTGGGGAGGAAGCTCAGCTTGCAGACTGAGCTCCAGGGAGGAGCTAGGTACAAATAGGTGTTTTTAAAATGTGGCTTCACACTTTGGTTGCGTAACACTGACACTTTTTTTATTACAAAACCACAGATAACAAAATAAGAGATTTAACTCAGATGCTCTTCTATTGAGCGTCATTTATTGTTCTTTTTTATTATTTATAGGTTAAGGGAGTAGATAAATTACACAGGATTAAATTAGACAGACTTTCTGTGAATTCTCCTGTAAAAACTTCACAAAAAAGCTTGATCTGAAAATAATGAGCTTTTTTTTTGTCTTTCTGTTTGTCAGTGACGATGGAGAAAGCCTGGCTTTGAGAAGCACGATGTCTTGGGGCGAGTTCATCGAGCTGCGTGACCTGAGGTCGAGCAGGGAGCCCACAGAACTAGCGGACACCCGTTCGCCGTGCTCGCCTCCGCGCCTGGAGAGGACGAACGCCCTGAGGATCAGCCCCGGTAGGGTTCCGGACCTCCTGAGCCGGGTGGGCATCATCCGGGTCCTGAGCAGCACCCAGGACCCCCAGCTCCCAGAGGAGAAGGGCGAAGGGCACAACTTCCAGCCCTGCAGCCACGCCCAGCCCACGTGGTGTGACCTGTGTGGAGACTTCATCTGGGGCCTTTACAAGCAGAGCCTGCGGTGTGTCAGTGAGTTGGTCTATGTTTGACGTGTGTGAGCGTGCGGGAATGTTTGACCGTGTTTGTGCCTCTGCATGATCAGCGATTAGAGCAATACAGAGAGGAACAAGTAACTTATTTTAAACAAAGTAATATGCATCCAGCAGGGTTGTGCAGATTATCTCAGCCTCTTCCATGTAATCTGATACTGAAAGAAGCCAAAATCTAACATGCTGAAATTGTTTAAATGGTTTTCGTGGCCTAGTAATTATCTAGGCTAGGGGTGACCCATTTATTTTGTCACTCACTAAGCTTTTTAAAGCTTACTTTTTGTTGGTTGAAACCATCTGAAACAAAGAGCTGTGATTTATAAACTTGTAGTGCAGAACAATGGGCCTCATGCAAGAACATGTTTGTATTCTTCTCCTAAATTTCTCTTACTTTTGTTCGTATGAAGGGTTCGTACGAAGATGTCACGTCTGAAAGAAAGCATTTTAAAATGTCTCAAAACTTCAATTAACTTCATATTAGTATTGTAGTGCTATACAACAAAATTAATAGCCAGTTACAAACTTATCTCCTTAATCTACATTATTATAATTCTAATTCAAACAGAATAGCCATGGATTGTGATTTATTTTAAACTCAAAATATCTTCAAACTAATGAAATATAAAGATATTAATGAAGAGAAATCCGTCTGGATAACAGCAGACTGACTGCTTGTAAAATATACAACAGGTCTGGACCACACGTGAATTTTGTTCGTATCTGAAGAAAATCTTAGAATACGAAAAAATTGGTGAATGCCACAAATTCTCCTAAATCACTCGTACGCACAACTTAAGAACAAATCTGTTTGTACGAACGGTTCTTGCATGAGGCCCATTGGTCTTAAATATAAAGTAAATACGTCGAGAGATTAAAGCTGTTCCTCTGCTGCCATCTCCCAGAAAGCCATACGATTCTTGATTGAAAATGAACAACACTCTATCAGACATGTTTTCTGTTGATATTGATGAAGTGTCTATTGCGAAATATTCATCATTACTGTTTTATTGCACATCCCTAAATGCAATACTGACAAAAGCAGCCGATTCGGATGTTATCAGTCAATTAGGGTGTTCTGAAATGTAATTTCATTTTGCTCTTATCTTATCTTATCTTATCTTATCTTATCTTATCTTATCTTATCTTATTACATGGACATTATTAGCGGTTATTAGTCCTATAGAATGGCTTCAGACTGTCTTTTAATACCTTGGAAGGCAACAATCTGCAGGTCTACTTTAACCTAGTCCAGGTAATTTTCTCTAAAATTAACCTTAGTGGCTTTGTACCTCATATTAACCAGCTGACAGTCTAAAGCCATATAAGACTGATAACCGCTAATAACGTCCATTTAATGGACTGATAACATCCGAAGCAGGTGGACAAAAGTTTATGTGTCCTTTTAAGATCTGTATATTTCATGTTGTCCTACTTCAGTTAGGTTGTGACTATCTGACAGTATATGGTTATGTTATTACTCATAGATGCACTTCAGTGATAACTGTTATTAATGATCAAAGACAAAAACAGAGAATTATAAAGGACCTTACCTGGTAACAAAAGCCTGAACTGATAATGTTACTTTTCAGGGGATTTAGATTTTGGCCAGTGTCTGTGTAAAACTTGGTCCTTTTTTTAATTCGCAGACTGCAGATTTACATGTCACTATCGATGTCGCGCACTGATCCGTCTGGACTGCAGCTGGGACCGAGGCTCTGTGGCTGACCACACTGGTGTTGTGGAGCACATGGTAGAGACAGACACAAATGTGGTAAGGCCCTTAGAATTTGAAAAAGAATTGCTTATTTTTATTTTTTGCTTGCTGTGGCATTGTCAGTGTGAGCCTCTCCATTTCTCTTTAGTGTGTACTACTGTTTGGATCTCTTAAAGAACAAGATAAATTGTGTACATCTAAAACACAGGAACTTTGTGCCAGTGTAAAAAATATTAAAGACCAAACTAAAGCTGAACCAACTTTGTCAGAGTAGACAGTGTACTTTGCTGGGTTTTAGCATAAATCTGTAAATAGCAGCAGCCTTGTGGAAACAAATGCTGTTCAACCAGAGTTTGATGTGTGCCCACGGCCCAAACAATGTGGAGCAGCTTACATGACCCTTTAGTTCACACTAGGAGGCACCAGTGTTTTTCCTGCTAAATTCAAATCCACTAATACTTTCCCTCACTTCACTGATCAGTACTGTGAAGCAAAAACATCAACAGCTTCTCATCTGTAATGAACAAAAACAGCAACCGTAATGTGAAATAATTTGCCATATGAAAAGTCCAATATGCTTGGAAAACAGTTATTTCGGTTAAAAAATAGATTTAAAGTAATATCAAACTTGCTTTGTTTTTGTATGACCACAAAAGCTAATGAGGAACTAATGTGGCCCTAAAGTATAAAAGCTTGAATTTCATGACAAAGATTTTGTGTGAATTTTCCATAATTTCAGTCGAAGTTAAATTGCACCAACACGTTTCTGACCATTTAGTTTACAGAAGGATTTTTTTTGTCAAATTATTCTAATTCTTTTTAAAAATCAGAAATATTGTTAATACTAAAAAGTTAAAAGATATATGCAAAATGCTCACAATTAAGAGTGATGGGAGAGAAAACTATTTAGTCTTGCTTAAAAAATAACTACAGTATTTAGTATTTTTTAGCCTATTTATAGAAGTTTAGTCTAGAGAGAACAACAACCTGTGTAATATAAATCTTTTTTGTAGAATCATATATATATAAGAAAGATGATAAATGTAATCCCAATAATTATCAACAGCTAACTTAAATGAATGATAAGATTTTAGCAAAAATAATAATGAACAGACTTAATGATGTCCTTGATTTGATTATAGATCAGAAATAAATGTTGCATAAAGGATGTCTAATGTGGGGCACTTTATGCAGATTGAGCTAATTTATAATGGTACAGACTCTTATATGCTGGGTTTAGAACAAATAAAAGCTTTTGACTATGTGTCTTGTGAGTCCAAATGGGCAGTTTTAAAGAAATTTATTTTTCCAAATGAATAAAAAGCAAGGATACCAAGTAGCACCTAGCAAGATGGCGCCTGGTCAGCGTACACTTCAATGTGTGGTTGGCCACTCCTTCCACTAATTCCACTACTTTTTTTTCTCTTTGCAATAACTTTTTCTGATAAAGTTGGACCCTCATTTCATTCTAGTTTTTCAAACATGCAGTGAGAATGAAGATCTGGCGCACACATTTTATTATCTCCACATGCTGTGAAATCAAACTCACATGCTGCTGACTCCCGATCGTCACATGATAATCGGGGGGGGCAGCATCAGCATCCCGTGGAGGCTGCTAGGAGGGTGTGGGGTACAGGTTTCTCCGGCGTCCAATCGCGGCGAGTTGTATATTTCTAAACCGAGAAATCAACGGACTTCAGCGGGATGGGTGGGTCCTCGAAGGGAGGAGGAGGAAGGAAGCGCGGCAGGCAGGGCGGAGACCCAAAGCACATCCTGTTTCACACACATTGGAAACGTGGCCGGTAGTTTCAGAGAGGGAGGGAGGAGGAAAAAGCATTACTGTGCCGCCTCATAATTCATAGACAATTCGTAGTCAGCGAGACAAGTTATCTTAGCCTTAAAGCTAATCTTTTAGCTACTTCCGCGTTGGTTAACTTATATCTGGGCTCACCTTAAAAAGTTACTTTAAAGTTTACTTTTGATACGAGGCCGAGAAGGTTCTAAACTTATCATCATGACAAGCGAACCGAGCAGTTCGGATAAGACCCCGTCTTTCGAAATGACCTGGGGCAGCTCCACCAGCAGCGGCTACTGCAGCGACGAGGACGCCGACCCGGAGTTCGAGCAGTACTTCACCGCTCGGACGTCCTTTTTCCCTAAAAGCCGAAATGATAACGTGAAGAAAGAAACCGTGAAGAAGGTGAGACGTACATAATGCAACATATAAAAGCAGGCTTTATTAAAATGTTCTGAAGTTTACAGTAAAGGGGAAGTGAGACCAGAAAGAGGGTGTGAAACTGTAGTCTCGCGATATTTGGATTTTCTATTATAATGTTCGTGTTACAAGTTTTAATGTTTTATCTGAACTTTTGCATACATGGATGATAAGCTGTGCAGCCTTGTTTGTGGAAAATGTCGAGAATGTGGTGTTTAGCTCAAGGACATCAAGCAGACCTTGATGGTTGCCAAACAAGTTCTCTGTTTCATGGGTGGAGTTCTGCTTCCTCTTTTATTTTTAACAAAAACAAAACTCAATCAAGCTGTTTAACTTCACTTTTATCTGCAACAAGTTTGCTAAGGGTGGCACATACACGTGCATAGGGGTTTTTCATCAGAGCAGTCTGTTTTGTTATTATTACCAAATCCTATCCACAGAGAGGCTGAGAACTACCTACATGACTTGTTTTGTGACGCACAATTGTTTCTAAAGTTTCCAGCCTCACACCCACCATTCATCGACTCGTCTCGCAGGTTTTTCTTAATCAATTTCTCCATCACGAATGACTCATGGAGTGTTTTTGTTTTATTCTTTTTCTTATCTTTTTAGTCACACACACACCCACGCTGCGGTGTCTTGATTTCTTTCTTAAGAAACTTGTCTTTTACTGGAAGATGACCAAACCATCTCCTCTTTATTTTATATGGATGTTGCATACCTCACACTTTTTTTAGTGACACTTATTTTGCAGTCGTGTAGAGGTGCAGATACTTCTCCCACTGCCTCGACTGCAAAGGCTCATTTCTGTTCACTCGTATTGATTCATTAACAGCAGCATGTTAGAAAGTCGATTAACCCGAGGATCACAGCTATTGATCTTCGTTTGAAACCAATTTATAGGCCATCGCATTCTGTCGATTCTTGCAGGGTTTCAAGACTTAGCTGGTCTATACTTGGGGGGGGAAGTTGCACTGCATAAAAGTTGAATTAGTAGACAGGAAATGTCCAAATTGAGTCATCTGTAATTTCCTTGCCAGCGGCCAAATGTGCATGACTAAAACATGACTAGCGTTGTGGTTGGTCAGGCAGCTGATTTCATAGGATGCACCTAAAAAACAAGGGATAGCTTTGTCTCTCCTTTCTGTGTGAGTCTGAAGGGGGTGGGGGTGAGGGGGCTATTTTTACATCAATACCAAACTGAGGAATGCGGTGCCGTTGGTTGCAGTCATTGCAAACAGCTGCTAGTTGTGCCACCACCCCCTCTCACATCCTGCCTCCTCCTCCTCCTTCCTTCGGTCCTCCTACTCTGGGAAGTCGGAGCAGTTGAACAGGATTGGACAGAACTGACATCATCACGGTTCCGTTTGCTGCGTTGTCCGGAAGTTGAGTCTGATGCAACCGGCACTTACTGTTAAAATAACAGAGTGTGGTTTCACAATAACTAACTTATTAATAAAAACTGTGGAAAACAAAAACAGTTTTATGGTTTTACAGAACATCTCATTCAAAAGTCTATTTTTTCTGCATTTGTTTTTAGTGCAAATGTAAAATATCCCCAATATTTAAAATTATCTTAATAAGATGTGTCATAACTAATAATAACTGGGGACTAAAAATATAACTTTGTGTGTTTTACTCCTCCTTATATTGTGAATTGCTGGGAAATACTGCCATCTGGAGCCTTAACTGTGTATTTTACTTTCTTCCAGGATGAACAGACTGAGTCAGTAAAACAGGAGCTGACAACAGCAGAAGTTTTACAGAAGGTCAAGGAGTACAATGCTCAGATCAACAGTAATCTGTTCATGAACATGGTGAGTGATTATTCACTACAAACTGAAACAACTCTTCATTAAAATCTCCCTTTTGTTAAAAATTCTGTGTTTTTAATCCCTCGTGCAGAACAAAGATGGGTCCTACACTGGCTTCATCAAGGTGCAGTTCAAGCTGGCGCGACCAGTGTCTGTTCCGGCTCCAAAGAAAGGAGGCCACGATGTCGGAGGGAGGAGGGCCAGTGGGGTGAAGCGTCGCACTTCCTTCTACCTGCCAAAGGATGCATCCAAGCATTTGCACATAAGCTCCCGCACTACTTCTCGTGAAGTCATCGAGGCTTTGTTGAAGAAGTTTACCGTGGTGGACAATCCCGGCAAGTTTGCACTGTTTCAGCGCAGCGAGCGCCATGACCAAGGTATTGTTTCTTTTTTTTTTTTTACTCAAAGTGATTCATATATTTTTCCAATTTCGAGAATTGCTTTTGATTGAATGCATCTTTTTTGTCTATCTCCTTTTAGCTTATGTTCGCAAGCTCTCTGATGAAGAGCGCCCCCTCCGCCTTCGTCTGTGTTCTGGGCCAAATGAAAAAGTCCTCAGTTTTGTGATCAAAGAAAATGAAACTGGTGAAGTCAATGTGAGTGTGATATTCAAATAATATTTTACATATTGTATCCCATGAATTATATGCAATGTGGAATCACTAAATCACCCTTTCCCTCCACATTTACAGTGGCATGCCTTCTCCATGCCCGAGCTGAAGAACTTCCTGCTCATCTTGCACCGTGAAGAAGAGGAGCACGTCAAGCAGATAGTGCAGCGCTACGCCTTGGCCCGTGCTAAGATGCAGGAGGCTCTGTCTGGCTCGACCCCTGGCTGACACCCACCCTCTGCTCGGGGTTCAACGTGCAACGCCTGACTGGAAAATCATGGCCGGTCGACGCTGTGTGCAAAGATCCCAGATAGCACGACTGAAAATGAACACCTCGTGATGAACGAGAGAGTGAGAGGGCACAAGAGAGAGAGAGAGCTAGCGCGTATGTGCGTGTGAAATGTTGTGAGAAATGAGAAGTGCCTTACACCTGGAGAGCCTGATGTGCCTGGGAGAATGAGTTGAGAAGAGTGGATGCTGGCAGATGAGACAGTGGGTACGTCCATACCTAATGGACAACATTGGACTATCCTGTACCTCAGCATAAATATTGTCAATTCCGCTGGCATTTATATGTATCCAGAAAACTTGGTTATACAGTTCTTAAGGCTAAACAAGTAAAGTTGTATATTTCTTTATTCTTATGTTCATCAATCCACCATAAATCCTGTTCGTTTTACAAAGTTTTGCTGAGAGGTATTTGGATTTTCTCTTGACCCAGTCTCAAAGATCTGCCGTGTCTCAACCCCACACCCCTGAAGGGTGCAACTCTTGATTTAGCTGTCACTTTGTGAGTATGACTGATGAATGGACATTTGTATGAACTTATGAATGTCAGATGAGCTGTGCCAC
This sequence comes from Anablepsoides rubrolineatus, assembly GCA_031762495.1. NCBI lineage: Eukaryota > Metazoa > Chordata > Actinopteri > Cyprinodontiformes > Rivulidae > Anablepsoides > Anablepsoides rubrolineatus. The sequence goes on along the minus strand of JARVGW010000682.1, from coordinate 12,030,317 downwards.
AAGTCACGCTGGTTGACTGAAATCCTGAATGAAGATTGCCACACTTGTGTTGAACTGGAAGCTGCTTTTAATTCTTTGTATGTGTGTTTGTCCATCCAACAAAATGTTTGTCTTCTGTTTTTGTTTTTTCTTGTTTTTGCAATTCACTTTCTTTGTGTCTTATCTATGCACAAATTTAAATGTAGCTGTCTTAATAAATGTTGTGACGAGTGTACACGGCATTTAATAAAACTTTACCAGAAATTTTCTTTTTCATAAATATTTAATGTATATCAGTTAAACTTGTGTTTATCTTTTAACCTTAAATGCTCTTTTGGAATATGGATATTAGGTTTCTAATGCAAAATGTTACAACAGTTAGTTTTTTGCTTTATGAACAACTTTTAAATTATTTAATCATAACATATTTGTATTAGAGAAATGATCAATTGAATAGAAATAGCCTTTATTGTCCTGCCGAGGGGAAATTCAGGTGTCAGCAGCATCCGTGCAGAGGTTCACACACAAGTTACTTTACAAACTATAGATAGTGCACACAAAACAAAATTAACACTGACTAGCCATGATACAACTACTGATAAAAAATAAAAATATGATAGATCAGGATAGATAGAATAATGAGTGCACATGTTACACTGGCAATGCCTAATTGGAAGAGTTGTCAAAACGACATGAGAAATGTGCAGAATTTTTAAGCAGCAACACAGGATGTTGGGACTTTTTCTCCAAGTTTCTGTCAGATCAGCTGATCGCCTCATCCTGGCACTGACCCACAGCTAGCGGAACAGCTGGTGGTACGAGCTATGACTGCACATGTCGATGTACAAGGTGTCGGTATAATAAGGTGAGACCATTCACGATGTTGTTGTTTTTTTAGACCGTATCCTTGTGCGTGCTGCTAAACTGCCCACCTCTCCGTGTTTGTTGTCATTTAGCTAATCAAGCTAACTTGCGTCAGTGGTCGAAGCTAACAAGCTAGCTACTGGTGCAGGTACCGTTTTGTTTAATCAGGCAACATGTATGCTAGTTTGTCAAAGGGATGCTGGTGTGGACTATATAAAGTAGACACCAACCACGCAACAATATGTGTATTTAGGTTATTTAATGTATTAAATGTTATGCAATAAATCACTTAAGAGTTCGTTTACTGTTATGCTAGCTTTAGCATAAACCACAATGAAATAGCGGTGACCCTCAGGTCCAACTATCATATTTATAAGTTTTCAATTTGTTAAGTTGGGTATGCTTACTTCAATAGCATCGTAAATGTATGACCTATATCTAGAAGTTCAAACTGTTATATTTATTTCTGTATTAATTGTAGAATCTGGTCCATATATGATATGAGCAAAGATATGGCTCGCGTGCCAGAATCGGTCCCTGGACAATCTTCATCCAGCCTTCCTTGTTCTCTAAAAGAAAAAACTCTAAATAAAATAATAAAAACCTGTTTTCATTCAAATTGTAGACATTATGGGCATATGTAGGTCTTAACCTTTGATTTAGTCATAAGGAGTTTATGCCATGGGAGTATTGTATACAGAGTTCCTGTTTGGACACCTGTTAAACCAGGGGTGGACAATCCTGTCCCTGGAGGGCCATTATTATGCATGTTTTACTTGTTTTTCTGCTCCAACACATCTCATTTGAATGAATGGATAATTAACAGGCTTCTGCAAAACTTGAAAGGCTAATTCAGTCACTGAATCAGGTGTGCTGGAGCAGGGAATCAAGTAAAACATGCATAGCAGCCCTCAATGGATAGCATTGCCTATCTTTGTATTAGACTGTACCAGGAAACTAGCCATACCAGAAGTCTGCAGTCTAGGTGGGATACAACCAACAAATCAGGTTCTTCAAGTTCTACATAATGATCCCAGCATAGCATGATCGTAGCCTCATAAATCACATGTTGTTTACAATCATAACACACTTGAAAATCCCCCTCACCACTTACAAAGTGCTCTTAGTAAACTCTTGCAGTTTACGACAAGTTGTGTTTCCTGTTGATATTGGCAAGCCATGCTCGTCGACACTCATTGCTGTGTTACTAAGTTTGTTCACCTTCATGTTAACTGTCCACAAATCACAAAACAAATTTAGCTACATGTTGCATCCAAGTTAAACACAGCAACTCCTTTTCTCCCTGTGAAATTTAAAATATTACACAGTACATGTATTAAGGTGGGTAGCGTACTGTTCCCATGTTTTAAATCAATGTCCGGTCCTTTGATGGCTTATTTTAGCCTTTAATACAAGGGAGTTACCTGTGTCTGATCTCAAATTTGTCACAGGACAAATGGATATTTTACAGTAACCAGCAGCATTAAACAGTCTGTAACCAGTCAGTGAATGTCTGATAAGAAGCACTTTTTCTTTGTGGGCTGTTTATTTTTCAGGTCCTGGCCTTGATAAGCAGTTGAGTTTCTGGCTACCCAGCAGAGTGGAAGCTTCAACAGGAGATTAATTATGTCTTATCGCTAAAAATGGGAGGAAGTGGATCCAAAGTCAAAGGTGTCTGGCCTTTTTCAGGCAGTGGAGGCGATTCTGGAAACGAGGGAAACGAGCAAACTTTGGCCCGCCTGAAAGGTTCCAAGAATGCAACACCATTTGTTTTCACAAGAAGGAGGTAACTAAATAAATATTTTTGTGCAGTTGTATTAGTTTTTTTATTTTGTTAAGTTTTTTGGGTGGTCTAAATAGCAAAAGTCAAGTCCCATTTAAAAGTGTTGACTCTGAAATGTGTAAGTTAATTAGGTTATATGCCGATCTTTTAATTATATTAAACTTTAATAATAAATTTTCATTGTGTCTTGACAGAATTACTGATAAATACCCTTTATTGTTTAACATTTATTCTAAATGGATGTCCAAACATGTTTTCTTAAAGGGGCTATATCATGTAAAATCCACTTTTTGGAGCTTTATACCATGTTATAATGTTATCCTCTCATCA